>MCFA01000356.1:0-29470 GCA_002105025.1 Clohesyomyces aquaticus
TATAGTTAACATATTTACTAAGTATATTAAGCTAGTACTATTCTATAACGACTATATAGCTATATAACTAGGACACGTTATACTAGATTAACTTATATAACGTAATCCACAAGCGAACGTTTAACACAAGCAAGTGTTTAGCCCTACTACCAAAACGCAGCTAACTTACTACTAACCGATGCATTAACAACTATATAATCTATTATCTTTAAAAGAGGCTAGAATTAACCTAGCTATTTAAGCTCTTAATAGAGACGCGTCTTTAACTAAGGCGCGCGCTGCAGCACTCTACAACGTTAATTAAATGGCTCTCCACTAACAACGCGCAGGGACGACTATGCAACGCGACTGTATAGCAACAACAAGAAGCTCACAAAGCTAGAGAAAGAGGTAATTATTGAGCATATACTTGATCTAGATTCCTAAGGATTTGCGCCTACTCTAGGTGCTGTACAAGAGATAGCTAACAAGCTTCTTACTAAGCGCGGCGCTTAACTAGCAGGCATTAACTAGCTATCTAACTTTGTTGCGCGTACACTAGCAGTCAAAACCTACCTTAACTAACTATATAATTATTAACGAGCGAAATGCGAAGATCTAGCAATTATAAGCAAGTAGTTTAAGCTTATAGAGGCTATATAATTAAAGTATAGCATTATAGCGCAGGACATATATAATTTTAATAAGACAGGCTTCTAGATAGGGGTTATATTAAGCTAGACAGTCGTTACAGGCATGGATAGACGTAATTGGCCAAAGGCTATATAGCTAGGCGACTATAAATAGGTGACAGTTATTAAAGGCATTAACGTAGATAGGTAGGCAATACCTCTATACGCGATCTTTAAAGGCAAGAATTACCTATCTGCCTAGTATAAGGATAAGGATATACTAAAGGACTAGGCTATTAGTGTTAGCAACAACAGCTAGACAACTAACGAACATAGAATTATATAGCTAGAGCACTTTAATCTACACACAAAAGATTATTTAGTAGGCTTATAGCAGCTGCTTATTTTTAATAGCTATAAGAGCTATTACTTAGTTAAATTTCTAGAGCTCTGCAAGCAGAAGCGTATTATAGCGCTCTATATGCTAGCACACGCGTTATATATTCTATAGCTGCTTAACGTTGCCTGCTTTTCGCTGTTAAAGCGCGCGTATAGTACTAAGATTAGCTAGTTAATCTGCCACTAGATTAACTATATTAACAAAATAACATTTCTACTAGCCTTTAAAGCAGCATTTAAGCGCTTAATTATAACAGATAATATCCGCGCAGGCTTTAGAGCTACAGGGCTAGTCCTATTTGACCTAGAGGTAGTGCTCTCAAAGCTTGATATACGGCTACCTAATTAGCTAGCTACTCCACTACTAGATACTGCCTAGGAGGCTCAAACACCTAGCAATCCTTATAAGGTTAAGGCTTAGTTAACTCTACTATATAATTAGATTTAAAGGCATTAGAATTCGTCTCCTTCTGCTATGCTTAATCTAGCAAAGCAGCTAAGCAAGGGCGCTATTAAGATAGCTTATGTTGCTGTTTTACAGCGCGATTAAGCAGCTGCCTTAGAGAGGGCCTGTAAGGCAGCTATAAAGCGCAAGCAGCGTAAAAAGAAGCAATTTAGAAAGGAGGAACTCTAACAGGTTATTAGGGCTCTAAGTTAAGCACTTAGAAGCTTGCTAGTATAGCAGGAGGTAGCAAAAGGCCTTAGGAGGAGTTAACTGCTAATAGCAGCGCAGCGCGCGTATGGCGCTGTAAGCGCTGCAACAAGCCTAAGCATAACTCTTATACATATGAATATAAATCTAAGGATATTAAATAACCCTAGAGCAGTTTATTTTATATAGTATCTTTTAGCGTTGTTAAATTAATAGTATTTAAAGTTTAATTTTAGTAGTAGGGCTAAACACTTGCTTATGTTAAACGTTGCTTATGGATTACGTTAACACTATAGCATGCTATAATTAATTATTAGTAACAAAGACAAGCTCTTTATATTAAACAATTAAACAACATTAATTGCTATAATTAGAACAAAGAGAAAACTATCTATAGCTTACTATCTATAGATAGACAGACAAATAGAGGGGACAAATTAAACTCTTAAAGCCTATTTAAGGATATATGTTAACTAGAACTAAGACAACTAGGTATTGCTACTACCTATAGCATAACTAGCATATAACAATAAACTTTTAGAAGCAACAAGACAAACGCTATACTTTATAAATAATAGGAAACTGTAAAAATCAATAATTGATAGCAAGACATGCAACAATTGATGATTGATAGCAGAGCAAGGCAGGAGAACAGGATTTCATGAATGGCTTAATTTTTTATTCTCTACGAAATTCCCTTCTATATATATTGAAGGAACAGGTTGGGTATAGTAATATCCGTAGTCGGATACAGTACTATCCGTAGTCGGATACAGTACTATCCGTAGTCGGGTACAGTACTATCCGTAGTCGGATACAGTACTATCTGCAGTCGGGTACAACAATATCCGTAGTCGGGTATAGTACTATCCGTAGTCGGGTACAGTACTATCCGTAGTCGGGTACAGTACTATCCGCAGTCGGGTACAACAATATCCGTAGTCGGGTATAGTACTATCCGTAGTCGGGTACAGTACTATCCGCAGTCGGGTACAACAATATCCGTAGTCGGGTACAGTACTATCCGTAGTCGGGTACAGTACTATCCGCAGTCAGGTACAACAATATCCGTAGTCAGGTATAGTACTATTTGAAACTTATTCTGTTTTAAGCTCGTAGGCGCTCTGTTTTATAAGCTAGAGCTTCGTTTTAACCTAATTTCTACATAGTTTTAAGTTATCTATTTAATAGTGCTATCTATTTAATAGATAGTAATAGTAATAGCTTATATAGATTAATGTTATATGTTTTTAATAGAAACACCTAAATCTCTTTAAACATACGCTACTAAGCATTAAGGCATAGGCTGCTATAAAAACTATAGAGGAATTAAAGTTAGTATATAACTAGCTATAACTTAACCTTAAAAATGCTTAACGTAAAAGCATTTTATATGTTAATAAAAAACAAAAAATAGCACCTTAGCTAAAAGAGGGGGATAGAGTTTACTTACTTATAAAAAACTTACGTATAAAATAACTAAGCAAGGGATTAGATTATGTTAAAGTTAGACTATTTTTAATTAAGTCTAGAAAGGGACTAGTTAACTACTAACTCTAACTCCTACTAGATGCAAAAGTACACTCTATATTCTATATATCCCTACTAGAACTAGCAAACCCTAAAACGCTATTATAAACAATATTCTAATACTAGACTAAAGAGAAAGACAAGTTTAAAGTTAAGAAAGTTATTAACTACTAACAAACTAGACAAGGAGGTTCTAATAGACTAGAATACCTAGTTAAATAGAAAGGTTACTCTATAAGCAAAAACACCTAGGAACCTGTTACTAACCTTAGGAACTGCTAGGACGCTCTATAGCACTACTACTAGCAGCAGAAGAAGTATCTGCTAAGTATAAGGGAGCATTAGCATCCTATACTATATCTAGAAAACTATCTATTAAACTCTAAGTAAAAGGCAACAATGCTAGCATACTAGAGGAAAACAGTATAGCCTTTTATTGTTCTAACAAAGAGAGCAACGCTTTTTCTACTAATATTGCCTCTGCTGCCCTTTTAGCATTCTCACGTAAGGACTTTTTAACCTTAGCCTTTTCTTTTTCTAGAGCCTCTAGACAACTCTATAAACGCTCCTTATCTTTATAAATTAACACCTATTTACTTTCTAGGATATAGATGTTATAATCTTATAAGTTCTTTTATTTATACTTGCTATAACGTTTTCTACTACTAAGCGAGACATACTACTAAGCAAGACACCCCTACTAAAATCTACGTGCGAGACAGTATAACTATAATATAACAACTACTACCTACTATATTAACCTTAAACAAAGCTAGGATTACTATTGCTATTAAAGCTATAAAATGTGACGTGTTATTATCCTAACGAGCTGCTACACGCGCCTATATCGTGCCTCTATTAACCCTAGGGCATTAAAGCCATAGACAAGCATTATGACGCGATTGCGTACCTAACTATAGGAACCTAACGCTACTAGAGAAGAAATTAATAGTAGAGCGCATACTTAACCTAGATTCTAGAGGCTTTCTACCCTTAAAGGCCTTACTATAAGATATAGCCAACAACCTGCGCGCCTAACAAGGGCTAAGGCTAGTTAGCATTAACTAGCTAGACTGCTTTATTAATTATATAGAGGAGCTTTAAACGCGCTAGACTTAATTATATAATAATTAAAGGAAGAAACAAGAGAATCCTAAGGTTTTTAGCGTGTGGTTTATGCTAGTAGCTAACATAAAAGCAAAGTATAGCATTCTAGATAAAGACACGTATAATTTTAACAAATCTAGCTTTATAATAAAGGTTATAGAATCTTAGCTTATAGTTATAGCTATAGAGAGACGTAAGAAACCTAAGATAGTTTAGCTAGGCAATTATAAGTAGGTTACTGTTATTAGAAGCGTCTACGCTAGTAAGTAGGCGATCCTACCCTTTATTATCTACGTAGGCAAGGTTTATATCTCTATGTAGTACTAGGACAAGTCTATGCCTTATAACTAGGTTATTGCTGTTAGTAATAACAGCTAGACAAATAATAACCTTAGAATTATGTAGCTAGAGCACTTTAACGCATTAACAAAGTCACGTACTATAAGAGGCTATAGGCTGCTTATTCTTAATAGCTATAAAAGCTACTACTCTGCTAAATTTAAAGAGATCTGTTAAGAACATAAGATTATTACTTTATATATGCCTACGCACTTGTTATATCTACTATAGCCTCTTAACGTTAGCTGCTTCTTGCTGTTAAAGCGCGTATATAGCACTAAGATTATAGCCTTAGCGCGCCGCTCTGTTACCTATATTACTAAAACAGACTTCCTCCTAGCGTTTAAAACAGCCTATATAAAGACGTTTATAACAGAGACTATTAAAGGAGCGTTTAGAGGCGCTAGGCTCGTCTGCATGATCTAGATATTATAATATTATAACTTAATATATATCTCTCTACGCCTAATTAACTGCCTAAGCAACCTACTATATAGGAATTATAAACACTAAGCAATGTGCATAAATTTAAGGCTTAATCTACTCTAATTTATAGTAAGATTAGATTACACGTTAATTTGTTACTAACTGCTATTATTAAGTTGCTTTAGAAGCTTAAGAAAGGCGCGCTAGCAATAGCGCATAAACACGCTTTAATAGTAAGGGAGATTACTTAGCTTTATAAGATAATTAAGGCCTAAACAAAGAGTAAACGTTATAAACAAAAGTATATATAGACTTAGGGCACGTTAACAATAGCAAAAGAGCCCTGTTAGCTACTGCTTAGGGCGCTAGTGGGCAGGAAACTAGTAGAGAGTCCTTAAGGGGTAGTCGCACTGTAGGTGTAGCTCTGTAACAAAGACGCTGTAGGCGCTATAGCAACACAGGGCATAACGCACAAACCTATGTATAGGCTGCTTCTAATACTTCTAATACTAAATAATATACTATGCTATTATATAATTTATAGTTGTTAATATATTATAATTTATGCTGTTATAGATTATAGATTTTAGTAGAGGTGTCTCGCTTAGTAGTGTGTCTTGCTTAGTAGTAGAAAACGTTACTAACCTAACTAAACATATACCTAACATACTAGTTTTGCTTTATAATAGTTTTAACAAGCTATAGGCATAACGTTACTAAAGGTATTAATAAAAGTAGCAAAGTTAAAACAACGTTATATGCTGTTAGTTAGAGAGACTTTTAGCATAATAGAAACTTTAAGAGCAAAGTCCTAGAAAGGGAAGATAATGTTATAAACTACTAGCGCTAGCCCTACTATAACCTATCGCCTTAAGGGAGTTGCTCTATTAGAACTAAAGGCAATAACAGAGCAGGGTTACTAACTAAGCAAGAGAGCTTAGCACTCCCTACGCTCTCCCTAACATAACAAAGCAAGCAGAGTAAGTTACATGTTAGATGCTCTTAGTGCTCTTACTAATCTTATAGAGCAAGTAGAGCAAGGCAAAGCACTTAACATTATATATCTCTATATCTAGAAGGCAAACTCCTCCTATATAAGTTCGCGTTTAACCTCTTAGTTATACTTAATATATTAGTTACTTAATCCTTATAGATTATACCCTTAATACTATAAGATTACTCTACATTGCTATACTTTATCTTCGCCCTAAGAATTAACTAACAAGACTACTGCTTCTATTAATAACTACTAAGCCCTTGCCTTCTCCTAAGAATATAAGACCTAGTAGGAGTAGTACTATAACAAACATATAGAAGCTAGAATTATTAAGCTTAATTCTATAAATTTTAGACTATAACATATTCTACTATTAAAACAGCTAAACTATTAAAACAGCTAAAATCTCTTAGCATTATAAACACTATGTATAAAACTCTAATTTTATTTATAACTAAATAGAGAACCTACGTACAACGTGCTTATATCTAATTCTAATGCTTCTTCTTTATCCTTTTTACACGTACGAGCGTTGTGCCTAGTCTCCCTATAGTTCCCACAGCGCTGTAGAGCTAGTTAGGCTCTTTCTTAATTACTACTACTATAAGCCTTCTTAGGCTGCTAAGCTGCTATAGAAGCCTTAGCAGCTACCTGCGCTGCTACAGTCCTATACTCTATTATGCTACCCTTCTAGATCTGCTTCCTTTTGCGCCCTTTGCGCTTAGTTACTTCTGCTAATTGCTCTTTAAGCTCTTATACGTAGGCCTTTATAAGCACGTTTTTATATAGCATTTCCTTAGCTCCTTTAACAAGCTTTAAAAAGCCTTCTTAGGCAGTTACTAGTAATTATATAAAGGAATTGCTTACTAGCTTTAACTATAATCTAAATTTATATAAATTGCTTAGAGTTTTTAATTGCTATAGTGTTTCTAGGAGGGGTAGTAGTAGTAGGGTACATAGCTGTACGTTAAGGCGATTAAGGACTACCTACGCGTTAATAGAAACTAGCCTAGATGCCTAGAAGGCCTTTTTGCAGTTATTGTACGTAAAGACGTCTAGAAACGCGTCTTTAAATGCTAGGAGAAAGCCTTCTTTGTTAATATAGTAGACGCGTTAGCGTGCTAAGTCTTATACATGCTATAAGTATTTTAGCTTTAGCAGCAAGAAGCAGACTACGTTAAGCAGCTAGAGTATATGTAATAAATAGGGCGGCATGTAGAGAGTTAGGATCTTGTTCTTAAGGCAGTAGTCCTTAAATCCTTAGTTAAGATAGCTCTTATAGCTATTAAGGATAAGCAGCCTATATAACCCTACCTAACGCGCCTTTATATACGCGTTAAAGTGCTTTAACTACTTAAGACTAAGCGCGTTGTTTGTCTAGCTATTCTTAGAGACTAAGAGCTTCTAGTTATATAGTATATCTGCTTCCTTATACTAAGCAGAGATATAGACGCGTCCTTTATAAATAATAAAAGGCAGGGTCGCGTATCTAGCAGCGTAGATACTCTAGATTACTATAACCTATTCTTAGTCGCCTAGCTACGTAAGAGTAGGCCTTATACGTCTCTCTAAGCCTATAACAACCTTTATAGAGCTAATTATGCCTATCTAGAAGCCTGTCTTGTTAAAGTTATAGGTGTTGTTGTTATAACGCTATACTACGCCTTTATGTCTTATATAAGCTTAAACTACATGTTAATAATCTCTAGGTCTTCCTAGAGTATCCTCTAACAGTCCTTTGCTTAATTAAAAGCTATCTTAAGCTCCTCTATACGCGACATAAACTGCTACAGCTAGTTCTTGCCTATTAGTGTCCCACTACGTATAGCTAGTAGTTTATCTACGATATCTGCTACCTACATAGCTAGGGCGCAAATCCTTACGAATTAAGGTTAAGGATGTATTATATAATTGTCTGCTCTTTAGTAGCAGAAAGTTTCTAGTAATTTAGTTATATAGTAGGTTAAAACGTAATTCTGTTAAGCTAAGCAAGGACCTGCTAATAAGGGACGTTAAAAGCTATAGCAGCTTGTTATACGTGTTTAAATTAGCGTAGTTAGTAGGCCTAGAGCGTAAGTATAATTCTACCTTCTTGCTAAATTAGTAAAGTCTTACGTTGTTTAGACATTGCGTCTTATACGTGGTGTTTGTAATGCTAAGAGATTTTAGCTGTTTTAATAGTTTAGCTGTTTTAATAGTAGAATACGTTAGGTTTTAATAGATTAAGAGCTATAGCTAGGTAGTGTATAGGTTAAAGCTGCTTCTTTATATGCTTGTTAAATATTTTAAGAACTTGCTTAAGGTAAAGTAAGTAGTAGTTTGTTTAAAGTTAATAAAGTGCTAATAGAGAAATTTCTATCTGCTTAATAATTAGCTAAATCTACGCTAGGCACCTAGAGTTCTGCTAAGGCTAACGATTATAGATTAGGCTAATAATTATAGGTTAGACACTAAAGGAGCTAACTCTATAGAGTAGCTGCTTAACTTAATATAGTTGTTAGATTTAGCAGGAATTTTAAGCCCTTAGAGATAGTACTACAGCGTTTACAGGCGTTAATTAACAGCAGTTAACAGCGATTAACAGCTACCTGCTGTTATATATAGCGACCTGCTGCTATATATAGCTAGCTACATAGCTATAGTACTATAAGCGTTAATTAATAGCTATTAACAGCTACCTGCTATTATTAATAGCTACTTGCTATTATATATAGCTAAGCGCACCTATATAAGGCCTATAGTAATTAATAGCAGTAGACAGCGAACGTAGCTGTTATAGCCCTTAGAGATAATTAGGTAGCTAGCAGCTAAGTAATGTAGCTAGCTAAAGGGCTTTAGGCCACTAACATAGACACCCCTAGGGAGAGACATAATTAATTAATTACTACACTCTCGAGCTAGCAGAGCAAGCTAGAGGACATTTGTTAGCAGTCTCTAGACAGTAGCAGCAAAACCTTAAACAACACTCTAGGACATAATGAAAATAGAGCAGGGCCTATGAAAAAGGGCCCTATATAGACCTACACCTACTAGCACTACGAAACGCAACAACTAAACAGGGGGTAGAGGACAGCAAAGGCAAAGCAGCTATCTTTAAAGAAATTCTTTCTAATAGCAGAGGAAGCAGACCTTAGTAACTTTAAAGGAGAACTATAGAAAAGCATAAGCAAAACAACGCACTACTATAAACAAGAAGCAATAAGAATAGCAAGACATAGAACCCTTAACTAAACATAGCCTATATAGACTATAGAGTTATAAAGTAATAAGTATAAGACGTAATACATAAGCTCCTAAGCAAGAAAGCCCTAGGACTAGACAAAATACTAAACAAAGTCCTTAAAACGCTTAGCAATACTATTAGCAACAACCTAGCAAAGGCGATTAGCAAGCTATTTAATAGCGCCCTTCTGCTAGAGGGACTTAAAGACACTATTATAGTAGCACTACGTAAACTAGGAAAGAAAGACTACACCCTAGTTAACGCCTATTGCCCTATAGCGCTAGAGAACATAATTGCTAAGCTAGTTAAAACTATTATAGCAGAGCGCCTAGCAGAGGCAGCAGAAGAACACTAACTACTACCCTAGAACTAAATAGGTGGCTAAAAGAAGAGGTCTATAATAACAGCAGTTAAGCTGCTTACTAACGTTGTTTAGACAGCGTAGAAAGCCTAGAAAGGATGCGTAGTTTTAATGCTAGGCCTTAACCTTATAGAAGCCTTTAATAACATAGCATATACTAGACTACTACACGTACTCTAGAACAAGGGCATACTACTATAGACTACAACAGCAACTTACTAGCGCAGGCGTCACGCCTGCGCTTGCCTAGGGACGCACATATAGCACATTAGCGAAAGGTGTTTTTCCCCTAGTATAGGCAAGCCTTTAGGAGCTGCTTCTACGACTAGCTAACAGGGGGTTTTTTGTTTACCTAGTATAAATAGTAGCAATAGTCTACATAAGCTAATAGGGCTTGCATTAGACAGTAAACAAGAATTAATAATAATAATAATACTACTATAGACTATATAGTTTATAGAGGACTTCTTTAGCAAACAAACTATATAAATCACGTTTGCTAAGTACATAAGCTAGAGGATATAGGTAAACATAGGATTCTATAGGGGTCTTCCCTGTCCTTAATACTATTCCTTTTCTTTATTATAGAGCTACTAGAGGAATTTAAATAACTAGGAAGTAATAACGTATTTAGGTTTAGATTTGTTAATAACACTACGCTAGTAGCCTAGGGAAACATAGTAGTAGACAACTGCTAGAGACTTACTATAGCCTATAACAAGTGCGTAGCATAGGCAAAGCGCTATAGAGCTAAGTTTGCCCTAGACAAGTACTAGCTTATGCACTTTACTAGGAGGCGAGGCTAACATAAGGACCTAGCAAGTACTGTTTATATTGCTAGAGACAAGGCAGAGCTCTATACAAAGTCTATCTAGATCTTAGGCATATAGGTAGACCTAAAATTATAATAGAAAGAGCACACCTAAAAGGTAGCATAGAATAGCAAGAGCTTATTTAACGTAATAGCGTGTATTATAGCATTAACATAGGGCCTGTTAATATAACAGTTAAAACTTATCTATATAGTAGTAGTATAACTAGCAATAATATATAGAGCGTAGGTATAGGGACAGCAACTTAACAGAGGATTAATAGCTATAAGCATAATAGAGCTACTTCTAAAAACGTAGAAGAAATGTCTTAGGCAGATTACTAGAGCATATAAAGGTACCCTAAGCACGGCTATTAAGCAGGAAGCAGGCATAGCCCTGCTCTCCTCTAGGTTAAGACATAAGCGTTTTAATAGGCAATTAAGCAACATAGAGCTATAGACTAGAACGTCTAGCAAACTATATAAACTATATAGAGGTTACTAAGATAACAGAGAAGCAATATAATAGCGCTACGCCTAGCCACGCAGAGCAAAGCAACAAAAGCAAAAGCAGACAACCTTATTGCCTAGGTACGTGAATAGCAAGCACACTAAGCAGAACGCTAGCACGCTAAGGGCAACTTAACGTATAGCTAATAGACTAGACAACTATAGACAGGCACCTATATAGCAATCTAATAGAGACAAGACCTTAAATAGAAACAGGCTTAGAAACATAAAGGCAGAAGAAGAAAGGAAATAACCTAGACAGAACTATAGACAAAACGCCTCTAACAGCTATATAATAACCTCTTAAAAGCAGAATTAACAGCGCTCTTCCTGCTCTACATAGACGTAATTAGACTTAACTACTAGCTAGCGCACTATAGAGTACTAGGGATCTCTAGAGAATGCCTCTATAGATAGCATAAACAAATAGTTAAACACGTAATCTTCTACTATATAAATATAACAAGAGCGTGCTGCTACTACGCCTACGTAACAAAAGGCTAAAGGATGCCCTAGGCTACCTAGAACAAGCAAAGGCAACAGCCTTATAGTTACTTAAGCAGAGAGTTCTAAAACAGTTTAAAGTAGCCTAGGACTTAGCCCTAAAGAATTATATAACATACTAAGAGATCTAGGGACTATTAGGCTAGACAGACCCTTAAGGAAACGCTGCCCTAACGCTACTATAACGCTAGCATAACGCTACTAAAGACTGCTAGACTACCCCTTATATAAATACCTCTCCCTCTCTTTCTATTTTCTTACTCTCTCTCTCTCTCTCTCTCTCTCTCTTAAGCCTTTACTAAGGGCAAGTATAAAGCATAGGCAGTTAAGACAAAAGAAAACTTAGTACCTTTATAGGCAAAAAGTAAGGGGAACGTAAATATAGCATATAGAAGGTTTTCTCTATGTATAAGTTTTATCTTATAGCAAAAGTCTATATAAGCTACTAGAGCTTAAAATAGATAGTAAATAGATTAAATAATAAATAATAATAATTACTATACTCTAACTACCTATTAGTTTATTATTATATTTATTAGTAATATTATTAAACCTATTAAATCTAATAATAGTAAAGACTTACTTTAGTACTACGTAACTAAGCGTACTAATGCTACTCTTACTTATAACTTAAGCCTTATAGAATAGAGTTAATATAAGCAAGTAGAGGCTAGGTGTTACTAGAGATAGAGAGCAGATATAGTAAGTGTATTAAGGGTTCTTATATGTATTATGTATAGTGTTCTATCTTATGTATATATTATATAAATTAGAGGCTCTTATAGTGCTTAATTAAGCTTAGTTATAGGACTATAGTTATGTAATAGAATTCTAGCTGCTTATAGTTAACAACCTATGTAACTCTCTTAGATTACTCTAAAACAACTTGTCTTTAATTATATTAACAACTGCCTCTCTCTCTATAATATACTTAAGTTTTTAACCCTTTAGCGTCTTTAAGAACCTTAGCAACTAGATAGCTTCCTATAAGATACGCTTGTTTTTAATAAGACTATAAAACAGAGCCTTAATTATTCTCTACTAAGTTAAGCATATAAGAGTAAAGCTAGCTGTCTTTCTCTACTGCTTTAGCTATAGTTCTTATAGAAGAGTATAAGACTTCTTTAACTTCTAAATTACTTATATAATTTAGTTTACTAGCTAGAAGATTAAGCAGTAGAGAGCTAGCGCGTACTTGTTCTTAGTTATATCTTTAAAGAAGAGCTAGAGGCTATAGCTATTATAGTTAACAAAGAATATATAGTAGAGGTTCTTGTTATCCTTTGCTATTTTAGTAATTAAATAATTAACGTTATAAGTATCTATAAAGTAGAAAAGTAATAATTTAATCTAATAAGGTTTTAAATAATAAAAGAGTATTATATATTTATGTTATATAGAAAAATTAAATAAGAGTTGCTTAAATATATAAAACAAGATAGATTAGTACGTAATCCTCTAAGTTGTTAATTAGCTAATTAAGTTACGTAATCCTAGACTATAACATACCCCCTAGCGTAGGCGTGTATCTATATAAGCATTCTTGCTATAAATTTATAGCTTATAATAAACCCTAAAAGCGTTATACTACTGTTTTACCTCTAGTAAGCATCTCTAAGAATTCCTTTATACTAAGCGTTTTCTAGGAGTCTTTTTTCTTTAGCACGTTATTTTATAATATTATGTTATATTTATAGCCTAAGCATTATTAATATTATACTATAACTATAGCTAGAGCCTTATTAATTTTTATATAAGGTTATGCCTCTATTATAAAGCTCTATAGAGCATTGTCTAATTATCTAGCATTAAGATACTACGTAGAATGCTTCTTTCTATAAATTCCTATATATAGGCAGTGTAGTTACTACTCTTGCTATAAGGTTTATACGCCTAAAAACGCGCGCACGTAGATTAGCTACGTCCTTTAGCTACGTAAAATTTTCTAATTATAGTAACTATATAGTTATTGTTATACTAATAAAGTAATCTTCTAGCTTATAAATAACGCGCGTAAGCTCTAGAGAGTAGCATAGAACAGTTATAATTACTAGCCTAGTTACCTATAGCTCTCCTAGGTTATAGCTCCCTAGTCTATAAGTAGCAGGTCTCCTGCTTACTTTAAACTTTTTAACCTTTATTCTTAGGCTCCTAACTCTTTCTACTTTCTACTTTTCTCTTTCTTTCCTCCTTTACCTCTCTAAGCCTCTTTCTCCTCTCTTTTTCTCTCTCTTCTTTTCTTTTCTCTCTCCTTTTCTTCTCTCTTTTCTTCTCTAAACTACTCTCTAAGCTTTTCTCTAAGCCTTTTCTACTTACTTTTCTAACTCTTGTTTATGCTCTCCTAAAGTAAGTGTTCTCTACTTCTGCTAATCCTTTTGCTCTTGCTAATTCTTATAGATAGGCAAGAACAAGGTTACTTATAGCTTTAAGGCTCTTTCTAGCAGTTATGTTAGGCGCCTTTATAAGTCTTAAGCGTAGAGCTATAAGGAGTCTCTAGATAAAGCTAAGTCTAGTAATATAGGCTTAGAGGTTAAGAACTCTAAAGAAGAAAAAGATAAGATTGCTACTAACATTTTATAATCTAAGCCTACTACTATGCCTTATAAGTCTTTACGTATTAAGACTATAGTGTCTAGGTCTCTAACCTAGCTAAAAAACTTAAAGCACTAGAAAGCAACTCTAGCCCCTTCTAGCAATCTTTTTAGCAATATCTGTCCTAGTTTACTTTTAATAATAAGCCTAAAAGGAAGACTAAGGCTTTCTACATGCCTATAAAGGCTTAGCTTGTTAAAGGCCTTCCTAAAAAGGTTCTCTACTAAGGGTGCGTCTAATCTATAATCTCTAGGCTTAATAAAGATTAGCACTGTTACTCTATATTATATAATCTAGTTCTAAAGACATAAAGTGCTTAAAGTATACTACTGCTTTCTATAAGCCTATATAAGTGTTTTTTAATCCTTAAGCTACTATTGCTAATAGTTAAAAATAGTAATAACTTTTTAGTACTACTTATCTATATATAGTTTGCTTTAAATTAGTCTCTCTTAGAAAAGAAGCGCATTAATATAAGTATAACCCTTGTTTTTTTTACCTAAGATTACTTTTCTAACATTTTTAGCAGCTAAAAATGCTTAAAAAGGTTAAAATCCTTGTTAAGGTCTTTATTAAGTCTATAAACTTAAAAAAGATCTTCTACTAGCTGCTCTGCTATAATGTTAAAGCAAAGATTACTAATATTCTAGTAAAGGATTTCTAAGCGTTTATTAAAGGTTATATTGTTAATGTAAGAAACACTAAAACTATAATTTAACCTATACTGCTATATAGGGGTTCCTCTCTATACTATCATGTTTGCTAGAGCGAGCTAAGTATAAGAATCACGTCGATTTTTGATGCACGACGCTGTCGTCGCCTAGGGGCGCTTTAAAGGCTTAGCTCTTAACGTAGTTAGAAGTTATAGAGTTTTCACCACGCTAAGATAACACTAGAGGCAATAAAAAAAACAAAAGAACTAGATAAAAACTATCTAACATACTATTTAAAGAGCTGCCTTGCTAGCTACTCTAGTTTAATAGTATAATAGAACACTTCTATGCTTATGCTGCTCTAAGAGTACGCGCTGTCGCACTAAAGGCAGGAACAATCTAAAATTCTAGGCTACCTATAAGAGACTTAATAATAGATTCTTAATAGACTTAATAACTAGATAAACAGCTATCACGCTTTGCTAGCAATTAATAGAAGGATCTTAAACAGCGTAGTGCTTATAGCCTTTAATAGGCAACTAGTTGCTTATACCTAGGCTAACCTAGGCACTATAGACTTAGGCAAACTAGTAAGGTATTAGTCTTAGGCAAACTTAAGTAGGACTTAATAAGACAGTAGAACATAAGCTTAGTTAGTAAAAGGCTAAGGGACTAAGAGCTACGCGGCGTTAAGCTCTCTTAGGGCCTACTCTTATAAGACATAGTTAGCCTATTATCTCTAAAAGGGTTATAGGCAACGTAAAACAGTCTGCTAGGCGTGAAAGGGACTACAGAGCGTGGCATATAATAGCAGCAATAGATAGCTCTAAGGTACTTACTCTAGCTATTTACGCACGCGTAGAGTAGACCCTTAGTAGACTTATATAGCCTTACATGTAGGCAGCTGTCTCTAGGCGTAAGAGAAGGCTAATTAGCACTATATATAGCAGGCTATATAATAGGAGAAGGATTACACCCTTGCTAACAACACTGTCTATATAGCCTAAAAGGACAGATACACGTATTAGTCTATCTAGAGTATAGGTAGCAGCGCTGCTATAATAGGCTTAAAGAGCAAATTAGGGAACTTATGCGTCTATAGAGGTAGGCGTATAGTAGAGGAGTTTAGGCGGCAAGCTATAGGAACCTCTACTATATAACTTATAATATACATGTTTCTCTAGCTTACTACCCCTGCTCTATAACTGCCCTAAGCTAGATAACTATAATTATAAGACGTAATCGTTACTCTTTCTATAGGAGAGAACCTAGGTTAAGACCCTAGAGTAACAGACACCTAATATAAAAGGGCAAAGATCCTGCTTTAGCAGAAGGGAGGGTCCTTTAGACAGGTTGTTATGTTATAACAGCAGTTTAGGCGTTATGTTATAATAACAGGCGCTAGAAAATAGTAGACGTAGAGGCTATACTAACAGAGCATAAGGTAGAAGAAAAGAGGACAAAGACAGACATATATAACATTATAAGGTATAAGGACGTTAGACATAGAGGGCATTTAGGACTTAGGTTAGGGAAAGCGTAACAGAGTAGGCAGTTAAGGCTAGAGGACAACAGCAACCTATAGGCGCAGGCGTCTTGCCTACGCCTGCCTAGGTACGCATATATAGCACATAAACGAAAGGTGTTTTTCCCCTAGTATAGGCAAGCCTTTAGGAGCTGCTTCTATAACTAGCTAACAGGGGGTTTTTTGTTTACCTAGTATAAATAGTAGCAATAGTCTATATAAGCTAATAGGGCTTACATTAGACAGTAAACAAGAATTAATAATAATAATAATATTATTAATGTTAAGGATTAGAGAACTCTATAACCTTTATCTACTTAGAAAAAGGTCTTTAATTTCTAGCTTTCTTCTCTAAGTCTAACTCCTAAGGGTTGTTATTAGAAAAATAATTTTTTTAAAGATAAAGACTATAATCTTAGCGTAATTTCTAGATCTAGTTTAAGGCAACCTTTTCTTATAGCTTAGCTTTACTCTACTACTAATTCTTTTTTTTCTTTATTTAAGTAGCTATTATCTTAGCTACTTAGTTATGCTAGTTATAAGGCTTATAAGGATATTATAGCAGAGCCTGCTGCTTGTCTTAGTTCTAAGGATTATCTATCTTAGTTGTCTAGTTATACTAGTTCTAAGGTTTATAATAATCCTTTGCTCTAGAGAAGTTAAGAGTAGTAATTTAATAAGCTTTTAAATAAAATTAAGTAGATGCTTAATATAATAGAGAAGCTTATAAAGGAGGCTCTAGCAACTAAGAGTATAGATAAAGATATAAAAAATTAATAATTAATAGCAAGACATGTAATAATTAGTAATTAATAGCAGAGCAAGGCAAAAGAACAGGATTTTATAAATAGCTTAATTTTTTATTCTCTACGAAATTCCCTTCTATATATATTAAAGGAATAGGCTAGGTATAGTAATATCTATAGTTAGGTATAGTACTATCCGTAGTTAGATATAGTACTATCCGTAGTTAAGTACAACAATATCTATAGTTAGGTATAGTACTATCTATAGTTAGGTATAGTACTATCTATAGTTAGGTATAGTACTATCTGCAGTTAGGTATAACAATATCTATAGTTAGGTATAGTACTATCTATAGTTAGGTATAGTACTATCTATAGTTAGGTACAACAATATCTATAGTTAGGTATAGTACTATTTGAAACTTATTCTGTTTTAAGCTCGTAGACGCTCTGTTTTATAAGCTAGAGCTTTGTTTTAACCTAATTTCTGCATAGTTTTAAGTTGTCTATTTAATAGTGCTATCTATTTAATAGATAGTAATAGTAATAGCTTATATAGATTAATGTTATATGTTTTTAATAAAAGAGAATATAGAGTAGTTAATAACTATGTCTAGCTAGCACTTATAATGCTTATAGTATTGCTTAAACTAGGCCTATATACTATACTAGATTATTAGGCTCTATATAAGCTTTTACTCTACTTAGATTTCCTAACTCTATATAAGTCTTTTTCTACTTAAATTTAATCCTCTTCTTTAAGATTCTCTACTTAACGTGTTCTACTACTAAGCGAGCTATACTACTAAGCGAGCTACACCTACTAAAACCTACTATCGCGACAGTATAAACATAATATAATAACTACTACCTACTATATTAACCTTAAACAAAGCTAGGATTACTATTGCTATTAAAGCTACAAAATGCGACGCGTTATTCTCCTAACAAGCTGCTAGGCGCGCCTATATAGTGCCTTAATTAACCCTAGGGCATTAAAGCCGCGGACGAGCATTACGACGCGATTGCCTACCTAACTGCTAGAACCTAACGCTACTAGAGGAGGAGTTAATAGTAGAGCGTATACTTAACCTAGATTCTAGAGGCTTTCACCCTTAAAGGCTCTACTACGAGATATAGCTAACAACCTACGCGCCTACTAAGGGCTAAAGCTAGTTAGCATTAACTAGCTAGACTGCTTTATTAAACGTATAGAGGAGCTCTAAACACGCTAGACTTAATTATATAATAATTAAAGAAAGAAACAAGAGGATCCTAAGGTTATTAGCGTGTGGTTTAGGCTAGTAGCTAACATAAAAGCAAAGTATAGCATTCTAGACAAAGATACATATAATTTTAATAAATCTAGCTTTATAATAGGGGTTATAGAGTCTTAGCTTATAATTACAGCTTTAGAGAGACGTAAGAAACCTAAGATAGTTTAGCTAGGCAATTATAAGTAGGTTATAGTTATTAGAAGCATATGTGCTAGTAGGTAGGCAATCCTACTCTTTATTGTCTACGTAGGCAAGGTTTATATCTCTACGTAGTACTAGAACAAGTCTATACCTTATAACTAGGTTATTACTGTTAGTAATAACAGCTAAACAAATAACAACATTAGAATTATATAGCTAGAGCACTTTAACGCGTTAACAAAGTCACGTACTATAAGAGAGTACAGGCTGCTTATTCTTAATAGCTATAACAGCTACTACTCTGCTAAATTTAAAGAGATCTGTTAAGATTATAAGATTATTACTTTATATATGCCTACACACTTGTTATATCTACTATAGCCTCTTAATGTTAGCTACTTCTCGCTGTTAAAGCGCGTATATAGTACTTAGATTATAGCCTTAGCGCGTTGCTCTATTACTTATATTGCTAAAACAGACTTCCTCCTAGCGTTTAAAACAGCCTATATAAAGACGTTTATAGAAGCAACTATTAGAGGAGCCTTTAGAGGCGCTAGGCTTGTTCTGTATAATCTAGATGTTATAATATTAAGGCTTAATATGCGTCTCTACATACCTAAGTAACTACCTAAGCAACCTACCCTATAGAAGTTATAAACACTAAGCAATGCGCGTGAATTTAAGGCTTAATCTACTCTAATTTATAGTAAGATTAGGTTACACGTTAATTTATTACTAACTGCTATTATTAAGTTGCTTTAGAAGCTTAAGAAAGGCGCGCTAGCAACAGCGCATAAACATGTCTTAATAGTAAGTAAGATTGCTTAGCTTTATAAGACAATTAAGGCCTAAGCAAAGAGTAAAGGTCATAAACAGAAGTATATATAGACTTAGGGCACGTTAACAATAGAGGAAGGAGCCTAGTTAGCTACTGCTTAGGGCGCTAGTAGGCAGGAAACTAGTAGAGAGTCCTTAAGGAGTAGTTACATAGCAGGTGCAGCTCTATAACAAAGATGCTATAGGCGCTATAGCAACATAGGGCATAACGCGCGAACCTATGTACAGGTTGCTTCTAATACTTCTAATACTAAATAATATACTCTATGCTATAGTATAATTTATAGTTGTTAATATATTATGATTTATACAGTCGCGCATAGTAGGTTTTAGTAGGTGTAGCTTGCTTAGTAGTATAGCTTGCTTAGTAGTAGAACACGTTATAATTTAAAGTCTTAAAGGTTAAGATAATCTTTAAAACGCTTAAATTATTACTTTATAAGACTTTTAGTTAGACTATTAGCTAGCATCTTAGCAGTAGATAAGTATTCTACTTTAAATAATTCTTACTAGTATTCTTAACGCACCTATATGTTATATATGTTAACATGCCTAAGCTTAGTTTAGATCCTCTTGTTTTTGCTAATAACTAGCTAGATTGTTTAGGCATTATTATAGTAGACTATCTACATAGCTCCTAGGTCTAATTAGATTTTGTTAAAGAATTGTTTAAGGGCTATAGATTCTCTAGCAACGTTGCTAAGTATAAAAAGCTTAGCTTTAGTTGTTAAAGTTATAACTATAGGCTAACAAGCTGCTTTCTAAGTAATTATACCTCTAAACAGTAGCATAATATATCTATATAAGATCTATAAGTCTCTAAATTATTAGCAAAGAATATATTATAGCAAATTATAAGCTTAGGCCTACTATAGTTTCTATATATAATTACCTAATAGCAAGTCCTTTAGATATAAATAATTAGCTAATAGACAGCCTTAAAATGTTAAACGCTTAGATTTATAAGAAGCGTAATAGTAGTAAGGTTAAATAAGTAATATTAGGCTAAATTATTATTATAATATAAAAAACGCTTTCTACATGCTCTTAGTACCTTTTAATATCCTGCTTAGATGCTTCTTTTATAGATTTAATAAGTTTCTCTAATAGAAGAGGCGTTACTAGAGAGGAGTTTGTCTTATCTAGACTAAACTTCTTAGTAACCTTTTTAATATAGGCGTTATAAACTAAAGCAATAGTTCTTTAATCTCTATTATAGATTACTTATATTATTATTATTTAATCTATTTACTATCTATTTTAAGCTTTAGTAGCTTATATAGACTTTTGCTATAGGATAAAACTTATATATAGAGAAAACCTTTTATATGCTATATTTACGTTCCCTTGCTTTTTGCTATAAGGGTACTACGTTTTTCTTTTGTCTTAACTGCCTATGCTATTACACTTGCCCTTAGTAAGGGGCTTAAGAGAGAGAGAGAGAGAAAGAGAGTAAGAAAGTAGAAAGAGAGGGGAGGTATTTATATAAGGGTAGTCTAGCAGTCTTTAGTAGCGTTATGCTAGCGTTATAGTAGCGTTAGGGCAGCGTTTCC
Organism: Clohesyomyces aquaticus; assembly: GCA_002105025.1. Taxonomy (NCBI): domain Eukaryota; kingdom Fungi; phylum Ascomycota; class Dothideomycetes; order Pleosporales; family Lindgomycetaceae; genus Clohesyomyces; species Clohesyomyces aquaticus. The sequence continues at coordinate 20,795 of MCFA01000356.1, forward strand.
TTAAGGGTCTGTCTAGCCTAATAGTCCCTAGATCTCTTAGTATGTTACATAATTCTCTAGGGCTAAGTCCTAGGCTACTTTAAACTATTTTAGAACTCTTTGCTTAAGTAACTATAAGGCTGTTGCTTTTGCTTGTTCTAGGTAGCCTAGGGCATCCTTTAGCCTTTTATTACGTAGGCGTAGTAGCAGCGCGCTTCTGTTATATCTTATATAGTAGAAGATTACGTGTTTAACTATTTGTTTATGCTATCTATAGAGGCATTCTCTAGAGATCCCTAGTACCCTATAGTGCGCTAGCTAGCAGTTAAGTCTAATTGCCTCTATATAGAGCAGGAAGAGCGCTGTTAATTCTGCTTTTAAGAGGTTGTTATATAGCTGTTAGAGGCGTTTTGTCTATAGTTCTGTCTAGGTTGTTTCCTTCCTTCCCTGCCTTTATGTTTCTAAGCCTGTTTCTATTTAAGGTCTTGTCCCTGTTAGATTGCTATGTAGGTGCCTGTTTATAGTTGTCTAGTCTATTAGCTACACGTTAAGTTGCCTTTAGCGCGCTAGCGTTCTGCTTAGTGTGCTTGCTATTCACGTACCTAGGCAATAAGGTTGTCTACTTTTGCTTTTGTTGCTTTGCTTTGCGTGGCTAGGCGCAGCGCTGCTATATTGCTTCCCTATTGTCTTAGTAACCTCTATATAGTTTATATAGTTTGCTAGACGTTCTAGTCTATAGCTCTATGTTACTTAATTGCCTATTAGAACGTTTATGTCTTAACCTAGAGAGAGAGCAAGGCTATGCCTGCTTCCTGCTTAATAGCCACGCTTAGGGTACCTTTATATGCTCTAGTAATCTGCCTAAGACATTTCTTCTACGTTTTTAGAAGTAGCTCTATTATGCTTATAGCTATTAATCCTCTGTTAAGTTGCTGTCTCTATACCTACGCTCTGTATATTATTGCTAGTTATACTACTGCTATATAGATAAGTTTTAACTATTATATTAACAGGCCCTATGTTAATGCTATAATGCGCGCTATTACGTTAAATAAGCTCTTGCTATTCTATGCTGCCTTTTAGGTATGCTCTTTCTATTATAATTTTAGGTCTACCTATATGCCTAAGATCTAGATAGACTTTATGTAGAGCTCTGCCTTGTCTCTAGCAATATAAACAGTACTCGCTAGGTCCTCGCGTTAGCCTTGCCTCCTAGTAAAGTGCATGAGCTAGTACTTGTCTAAGGCGAACTTGCTCTATAGCGCTTTGCCTATGCTACGCACTTGTTATAGGCTATAGTAGTCTCTAGCAGTTGTCTACTGCTATGTTTCCCTAGGCTACTAGCGTAGTGTTGTTAATAAATCTAAATCTAAATACGTTATTGCTTCCTAGTTGTTTAAATTCCTCTAGTAGCTCTATAATAAAGAAAAGGAACAGTATTAAGGACAGGGAGGACCTCTATAGAATCCCTACGTTTACTTATATCCTTTAGCTTATATACCTAGCAAACGTAATTTATATAGTTCGTTTGCTAAGGAAGTCCTCTATAAACTATATAGTCTATAGTAGTATGCCTTTATTCTAGAGTATATGTAGTAGTCTAGTATATGCTATGTTGTTAAAGGCTCCTACAAGGTCAAGGCCTAGCATTAAAACTACGTATCCTTTCTAGGCTTTCTATGCTGTCTAAACGACGTTAGTAAGCAGCTTAACTGCTGTTATTATAGACCTCTTCTTTTAGCTACCTATTTAGTTCTAGGGTAGTAGTTAGTGTTCTTCTGCTGCCTCTACTAGGCGCTCTGCTATAATAGTTTTAACTAGCTTAGCAATTATGTTCTCTAGCGCTATAGAGCAATAGGCGTTAACTAGGGTATAGTCTTTCTTTTCTAGTTTACGTAATGCTACTATAATAGTGTCTTTAAGTCCCTCTAGCAGAGGGGCGCTGTTAAATAGCTTGCTAATTGCCTTTGCTAGGTTGTTGCTAATAGTATTGCTAAGCGTTTTAAGGACTTTGTTTAGTATTTTGTCTAGTCCTAGGGCTTTCTTGCTTAGGAGCTTACGTATTACGTTTATACTTGTTGCTTTATAACTCTATAGTCTATATAGGCTATGTTTAGTTAAGGGTTCTATGTTTGCTATTTCTATTACTTCTCTGTTTATAGTAGTATGTTGTTTTGCTTACGCTTCTCTATAGTTCTCCTTTAAGGTTGCTAAGGTCTGCTTCCTTGCTATTAGAAAGAATTTCTTTATAAGGATAGCTGCTTTGCCTTTGCTGTCCTCTACCCCCTGTTTAGTTGTTACGTTTTGTAGTGCTAGTAGGTATAGGTCTATATAGGGCCCTTTTTTATAGGCCCTGCTCTATTTTATTATGTCCTAGAGTGTTTTTTAAGGTTTTGCTGCTACTGTCTAGAGACTGCTAACAAATGTCCTCTAGCTTGCTCTGCTAGCTTGTTATATTTCCTTAGTAAGCGCTTTCCTTATGTTTTATAGGCGTTCCTCTGCCTCTCTATATAGTATTATATAACCTCCCTCTAGGCGCGTCTTGCGTTTGTAAGTAATACTATAGCTTAGGGCGACTATAACCTCTACGCGAATTTGCTAGGTCTTAACCTTAGGCAGTAGGTTTCTATGCCCTGTTAGATTGCCTTTTATAAAGCTGCTAGAGGTTAATTATGCTAGTGCTAGGTGCTTTCTATGAGGTCCTTGTAGAGGTTTTTGTAGTCTATCTTTGTAATAGCATACTGCTGTTACGTTGCTGTTAGTTTAACTTAGCAGGCAACTATAATTTATATAGGATATAGTCCTTTATAAGTGCCTATTTGTCTACTAGTCTACAGTGCTCTAGGCGCTGCGTGAGAGTAGTACTTATAAAGGTTAAGTTAATTATAGATTGTCTCGCGCCTTGTTTCTATGTTAGTAGGCCCTTTAGGGTGCATAATTAAAGGCCTTTTAATTCTATAGCGTTTAGTAGGCGTGTTGCTGCTAGGTTGCATTATGTCTCTATGCCTCTCTATAATTAGTAGTGTAGGTTAAAGTCTCTAAGGACTATAATCTAGTCTGCTATAGTCCTTATAAGTTGCTCCTATAGTTAGTTTATAATACTAAGGTTTGTTAGTTAGTTTGTTATGTTATAGGCGTTAAATATTACTATCCTCTTGTCCTTTGCTTATAGTTTAATAGCTTCTAAGTTGTCTAAGCTATACGTCCTTTTCTATGCCTTAAGGCCTAGTGCTATGCTTATTATAAAGCATGTTTTTGTCTGTTCGTTGCCTCTATATACTAGTGTATAACTAGGCAGGCAGTACGTTTGCTTTGTTTGTTTGTTCTAGGCTAGTTCTTGTATAGCGAGTATGTAGTGTTTTGCTAGCTCTGCTACGTTAAAGAAAGGCCTTATCTTAGTTCTGTTTGCTATGCTATAGTTATATTAGAGTATTGTTAGTACTTTTATTATTATAATAGAGTAACGTCCTCTATTTAGCTGCTGTTTTTATTTAGGAAGATTATAGTTTAGTTTAGGTCTAATGTCGCTTAGCGCGCTACGTGTGCTGCCTCTATAGGTTAGCCTTTCCCTATAGTAGTTAGGTCTCTTGTTGTTTAGGTTACGTTTGCCTAGAGAAGAGACTATAATTAGCCTGCTGTTTTGTTCGCCTCTATTTCTAGCTAGGTTAGACCTAATAGCTAGTTCTATCCTTAGCTTCTATATGCCTGTTCTATACTACGTGAACGCTAGGCACGCCCTTATCTGCTACGCTCTATATGTCTGTCTATAGTTAGTATAGCATACGTAGCTAGCTTTATTGTCTTATATTATAGTCGCTAGCGCACTATATACATTTTGCTGCCTTTACGTAGGCGCCCTATTTATGTCCCTACGCGCTATATTAGTAGCACTATTTTAGTGCTAGGTTGCTGTTATAAATTCTAGCCTTAAAGTATTCTGCCTTAATAATAATTCTGCTTTAAATAATTCTCTTTTATTTAGCCTATATGTTTACTTTTATAATAAAGAAACCTCTTGTTTTTTATATGTTGTCTCCTTAGCGTTTTAGAGGCGCGTTAGGGTTATATAGCTAACGTATTAATAAGATCTTAGTTATGCTATAAAGTCTTTATAATAATTTCTTAAAGTCTTATATAATGTTAGAGTTATCTATAGATTAGCTGTTCTTAACTAGAAGAGTATATAGCATACTAGGGACCTCTACTAGGTACGCCTTCCTAAGGAGCTATATTCTCTAGGGGTCTAGCGCTGCTGCGACAGCCTCTTGCTAGGTGTTACGAATGTCACTCGCTAGAGCAATATTGTAACAGATATAGCACGGCAGAGCATTACGTTAGACCTAATTAAACCTAACGACAGTACGGACTAGATAAAGGGGCGTGGGAAGACGGCCCTCTAGAAGCTAACGACCTTAGAGAGGAGGCTTGGCATAACATAAGCACGTGATCTAACATTACGTGTGCTAATCTGTTAATCTATACTACTTAGCAGCAATAGATTAACAGATTAAGGAAAGCGATCTATGCATCCTGCCTCTTAGCAACGACGGATTAAACAGATTATAAGAAATAATTAGTATATAGAGCCTATAGATCCTCTATGTAGTTCCTCTATAGTTAATTTTATATTCTTGTTATAAGCACCTTTAACAAGTAACACTTTATTATAAACTAATTATAAGTATACTATTAGCCTACTACTCCTAACGCCTGCCTTATACTGTTTAAAGCATAACTACCCTAACGCTTCTCTAGCAACCCTCCCTTAGCTAAGGCCTAGGCAAGTTACTGCCCTAGCGTTATACTTTAACTACCTAGTAGAATAATATAATAGCGTCTACTTTAAAGGGATCCTTCTCTATAGGAGAATCTAGTTTAGCTAAGTTTATAGAACAGCTTAAACAAATAAGACAAGAATAACTTAAAGCAAATAAAAAGACTTAAGAATTAGAAGAACAGCTAGAGGGCCTTACTATAGCAGCCTCTAACTAGACTCTTCTTAATAAGTTACTAAACTTAAGACTTAACTTAAGAAATACTAGAGCAAACTACTTAAGCTTAGGTTACTAGACAAGTTTAATAGAACCTAACATAAACTTTATAGCTTCTAGCCTTAATAGCTATCTAATAGACATTAACATAAACAAACTCCTAGACAACGCTAGTAAGGTTATATTTATAGCAGCATACTTTACTAGAAAGGCTATAAATTAGTTTAAGACTACTTAAAAAAAGATAGACTAATAGAGAAACACTAGGGCGTAGAGACTCGTGCCCTGTTTGCTAGCTACTAATACTTTAAGAACAAACTTAGTCTTATATTTAGAGATTTAACGCTAAAAGAGTTATAGAATAAAAATTAACTATCTCTAATAAACTAAGTCTACGTTAGCATATACCTCTAAATTTAAATAATTAGCATCTAAGATTAAATAGAACTAGTTAGCTTAATGTTATAATACTATAAAGGATTAAAGGATTTAGTCTAATATAAAATAATCTAAATAGATTATGCCTATACTCTCTCTATACTAATTAAACAAGCTATTAAAATTAACAACAGCTTATATCTCTAGAACTAGAAGAAAGAGGAAACTTTAGACATAGTTAGAAGAAAGGCAACTACTATAGACTAGAACCTATAGTCTTAGAAGCAAACTAAGAATCTAATAAAAGAGACTATAGGGCTAATTCTAACAGAAACCTAAGGGAGACTGCTATAATTATAGTAAATTAGGACACTTTGCTAGAGAATGTAGATTACCTAAGAAAGAAAATAGATTCTAGAACAGGGCAACTAGGTTGCTATAAACAAGGAATTAAAGAAAAGCAAACTAAAGGAGAGCATACCTAGAAGGAAAGGGACGTACCTAAGGAACGTATTATAGCTAACTAGGAGCATAAAGCTTATACTAGACCTTCTATAGTAAAGACAAATGCCTAACCTACTATAACATAAAGGTAAATATAGGATACTAGCCTAAGGAGGCTAGGCTAGCTATAACTTAAGAGGAAACACTAGCATTAATAAATACCCTAAGATTAAGCAGTTGCATAGGAACTAGACTCTAATAGCTTGTCTATAGAACAGGAAGATTCTAACAAAGCTATGCCTATACCCTTATAGACTGTCTAGGACAGTAAAGAAGAGACAATAAAGACAATAACAACGTTATGCTATTATATAATAATAATTAACTAAAGCAGCATGTAGAAAGATGCTATAAATAAAGTTACCTTTAGAGGACCTAACAACTAGCAACAAACACTAGGCGCTAAAAGACATAGCAACAAGGAATACGTACAAGTCTAGGACTAGCAACAATAGAACAAACCTACTAGGGGTTAACTAACTACGCCTAAGAACTACGTTTCCTACCTAAAGATAACAAACCTGTTACTATTATATAACTATATAATAATTAGAAACTACTCTACTCTATTAGAAAAACGTTTCTATAGTTTAAGGAATAGGTAGAAGACAACTTCGCGCTAGTTAACAAAACCCTAGACAAACATATATAGAAGAAATCGCAACGCTAGTTATAGAAGTAGACTAGTACCTACTAACATAGGTACTAGTCAAGATCTAGATTCTAGTATAGGAACACTATAATCCTACTAGGAACGTCCTTAGAGGAAGGCATAACGAAGAGACTATAGACAAATTACCTAGCATATTTTAAGATAGCCTAGGCATCCTGCGTTGTTAAAGAATATATAATACACTGCTAAGCTAAGTTAACATATAATTGTTTTCTAACTAGGGGAGGAAAGATACCTTTACTAAACTACTAACACTAGAAGACATCTATAGATAGAAGCAGTCTATAGACCCTAGAAATAACAGAAAGTTAGCCTAGTCCCTAGGACATTGCTCTCTATAGAATATGTGCTAGGACGACTATAGTATAAGTGCCCTTAGAACAAATGTCTAAAACATGTCTAAAAGAAAATTAACACTAAACATTAGCCTTAAACTAATAGCCTAAAAGGAATAATAGAAAAACATACCTTATATTCTAGGACAATACTATAGAACCTAGGCCTAAGTTATAATTAATAGCAGAGCTACCTAAAACTTTATATTAAGAAGCTTTATATAGAAATATTAGATAACAGTGCATAAAAAGAATACCTAGAAATTGTCTATACTATTAAAGGAGACGCTTTCTAAGAACCTATTACTTTTAAAACTATAGCATATAACTTTCTACTACTTAGAAGTAGAGAACTACTTAGTTTTAACGTTATAAAAATAGGAGATACTAAAGATATTATCCTTAGTATGCCTTAGCTATAAGACAACAACTCTATTATTAACTAGACAAAGGGAACTATAAGGATCCCTCCTAAACTAAGGTATTAGTGTAGAATTGCTATAACTAACAAGACCCTAGCAGAAACGCTACTAGAGAATACTAGGAGTTTTAGCAGCGTTTAGCAAACCTAAAGTCGCACTACCTAAACACTAACTATAGGACTATAGCATTCTACTAGAGGAGGGAAACAACCCCTATTTAGACCTATATTTATACTTATAGAAAGAGAATCTAAATCCTTAAGGAGTACGTTAACAAGAGTCTAGACAAAGGATAGATATAACTATTAGCCTTACTAGCAGCGCACTCTATATTTTTTGTTATAAAGAAAAACATAGAAGAATTATAACTATACGTAGACTATTATAAACTTAACGTAATAATAATTAAAAATAGGTACCTACTACTATTAATATTAGAAAGATAAGACTACATTAGCTAAGCTAAGATCTTTATAAAACTAGACCTACGTAACGCCTATTAACATATAAGAATTAAAGAGAGAGACAAGTAGAAAACAGCATTTAGGACTAAGTTTAGGCTCTATAAATACTAGGTCATGCTATTTAGCCTTACTAACGCACTAGCGTCTTTCTAAGAACGCATTAACATAGTCCTTAAACTATACCTAGATTAGTTCTATATAGTATATCTTAACAACATTCTAGTATACTCTAACACTATAGAAGAACATAGCAGGCATGTAAGGAGGATTCTTAAGGCATTAATAGATATAAAACTATACCTAAACCTAAGAAAGTGCATATTCTATACTAAGAAGACTAACTTCTTAGGATTTACTATTAAGCTAGAAAAATTAGCATAGATCTAGCTAAGATTAGGGCAGTCTAAGACTAGAAAGAACCTAGGAATCTAATAGATGTTTAATCCTTTATTAGATTCTATAACTTCTGCTAAAAGTTAATACTAAACTAGTTAGAACTATTAGCACTATTAATAGAACTATTAAAGAAGAATATACTATTTAAAATAACTAAGAAGCAAAAAGAAGCATTCTAATAAATTAAGGCTAAGTTTACTAAGGAACTAGTAATCTACATGTTTAACCTAAACTAACTAGCAGGAGTAGAGACTAACACGTCTAATAGAGCAATAGAGCTATGTTATTCTAACATAACTAGACAGAGTAAAAAGACTAGTGTTTATTACTTATAAAAACTTACTACTATAAAATTAAACTATAACATATATAAAAAGAGTTATTAGCTATTGTTAAAGCACTTAAAGATAGAGAAAAATCTCTAGAGAGCAAAACACTAAACTATTGTCTACATAGACTACAAGAACCTTATAGATTCTTAATTAATAAGGAACTTAATCTAAGACAAGCATAATAGGCGTAGGAACTTATAGC
>MCFA01000357.1:0-28869 GCA_002105025.1 Clohesyomyces aquaticus
CTAGCGCTGTTCTATAACAAGAACTAGACAGGTCTCTTATACTAAACATACCTAGAGTAGCAGCCTCTTAAGAAACTATTATAATAATTAGCAAAGATAACTAGACTAAATAGATAAAGAACGCTACTAAGAAATCTATATAAGAAATTAAAGACATTAAAGAAGCAATAGAGCAAAAAAGTAACCTTGTCTTTATCTTTAGACAAACCTATATTCTATGTAAAATATAAAAGGACTTTATATAAACCTTTTATAAGGCACTAGCTTATAGGCACTAAGGCATTAAGAAAACACTAGAACGCCTTATAAGGACTACTACTTTCTATATGTAAGAAAACTAGTTATAGAGATTATATAGAATTACGTAGATTGCTAACAAAACAAACATACTAGACACCCTCTATATAGCCTTCTATAACTAATAGAACTAGCAGAAAGAGCTTAGGGAACTATATTGCTAGACTTTATTGTTAAACTCCTAAAGTCTAAAGACCTACTTACTAGAGCATAGTATAATGCTATACTAGTTATAGTAGAGAAGCTTACATAATACTTCTACTTTATACTATATTAGGAGGATTTAGACATAGAATAGTTTATATATGTTATGCTCTAAGTAGTCCTTGTAGAACATAGCGTCCCTAACAAAATTATATTAGATAGAGACTAAAGTTCGTCTCTAAGTTTTAGCAAACTATAATAGCTAAACTAGAGATAAGGACAGCTATGTCTACGTCCTATTACCTATAAACAGACAGACTTATAGAACGAACAAATTAAACAGTTAAACAGTACCTAAGATGCTACCTTAACTATTAACAAAACAACTAGGTATTGCTATTACTATTAGCATAGTTCACATATAACAGCGCAATACATAGCGAACAGAAATATTACTATTTTTTGCTACGTATAGGTACTACCTAGGAATATACTAAAATCTAAGGACAATACTTTTATATAGCTAGAGGGCTAAGGAAACAGTAGAGATTATCCTTTAAATACACTAGCAACTCTAAGAGGACGTAAAATTCCTCTATAATAAAATGTTAAAGTACTATAACAAAAAGCATAAAACAGACTAGCATTTAAGAAGGGGAAAGAGTTTAGCTATCTTAAAAAAACATTAGAAGCTAACGCTCTAACAGCAAACTTAATTATGTTAGAATTAGACTATATAAATTAAAAACAGGTCTTACTAGTAGCATATAAACTTAAAATACCTAGAACTATAAGAATTTACCTAACATTCTATGTTTTACTCCTAGAAAGAGCACCCTAAGGCGTGAAACTAGCAGTCTATAAAGTAGCTACGTATAGCTAGGACAAAGAATAGGAAGTTAACATAATCCTATAGCATAAGGTATAGAATAGAAAGGACTACTACCTTGTTAGGTAGTTAGGAACAGATAAAAAGGGAAAACTATAGAATAAGACATAGAAACTAGAGGAGAACCTTAATTGCCCTAAGAAGCTAATAGAGTTCTATAACCTAACTCTTAAAGGAACCTAGGGGTTAGCAGCCTAAAGTCTAGCTCGCCTAGCAGCGAGCTAGGAGGACTACTGCTACCTTTGGCGTTATAGAGGCGCCTAGGTTAACTGCTGCCTCCTATAGAGGAGCTACTAGAGTTTTATCTTATTGTCTAGCTCCTTATCTAGCATTGCCTCTATAGTTATAACTGCTATAAACTCTTCTTAGCAAGAAACTTTTAATGTTTCTAGAGTTAAAGGACCTTTACGTAAGCCTCTGCTACTCTATAAGACACCTTAGCTATTTAGTTAAGCGCAAGTTCTTGCTAACAGATTGCCTTAGCTAGCTTAGCTCCTACTTTCTCTCTTAACTAGTTAATAGCTCTCCCTAAACAAAGTAAGCAACAATTACATAGTTAGGATTAAGCGCGTATATTTAGACATAGAGACCTAGGGGCCCTTAGGGAATTTATAAAGACTATAAACGTTCGCCCTAATATAGCTTTATAGCTCTAACTATTAGTAGAAGACAGTTTATATTTAGTGTTAGGACTAAGACAAACATACTATAAGCAGCGTAATAGCAGCAACATAATAGAACTGTTATAGAAACATAATTAGCAAGTTAAAGGCGTTATAAGGTAGAACTAGAGGCACTATTAATAGTTTTATAGGAAGGAGGCATAGAGGACAACCTTAGCTAGCTAATTAAGTAGGGCTAACACGCTATTTATTTAGCAGCCTAGAACAGAAAACTTTGCCCTAGACAGCATAGAAGGGGGAGATAGTGTTATAAATATTACTTGCTAGAGTAATATTATAAACAAGACAGCATAACAGAGTGTCACGTTTAACCTAGTTAAGCCTAACAACAGTATAGACCTAATAACAGGGGACAACGGCCCTCTAGAGCTAACGACCTTAGGAGGAGGCTTAGCATAACATAGACACGTGATCTAACATCACGTGTGCTAATCTGTTAATCTATACTACTTAGCAGCAACAGATTAACAGATTAAGGGAATAACAATCTATGTAATCTATGCCTCTTAGCAACAACAGATTAAACAGATTATAAAGGAACAGGCTAGTATATAGGGACCTATAGATCCCCTATGTAGTTCCTTCGTAGTTAATCTTATATTCTTGCACATAGGCACCTTTAACAAGTAACACTTTATTATAAACTAATTACAAGTATACTATTAGCCTACTACTTCTAACGTCTACCTTGTACCGTTTAAAGCACAACTACCCCTACGCTTCTCTAGCAACCCTCTCCTTAGCCAAGGCTTAGGCAAGTTACTGCCCTAGCGTTATAGTTAATCCTTTATTCTATAACTCTTTTAGCGTTAACGTCTCTAAATATAAGACTAAGTTTATTCTTAAAGTATTAGTAACTAGTAAACAGAGCACGTGTCTCTGCGCCCTAGTGTTCCTGTAGTAGCCCTATCTTCTTGTTAAGATATGTCTTAAACTAATTTATAGCCTTTCTAGTAAAGTATGCTGCTATAAATATAACCTTGCTAGCGTTGTCTAGGAGTTTGTTTATGTTAATGTCTATGTAGATACCTATTAAGGCTAGGAATCTATAAAGCTTATGTTAGGTTCTGTTAAACTTGTCTAGTAGCCTAAGCTTAAGTAGTTTGCTTTAGTATTTCTTAAGTTAAGTCTTAAGTTTAGTAACTTTGTTAAGAAGGGTCTAGTTAGGGGCTGCTATAGTAAGGCCCTCTAGCTATTCTTCTAATTCTTAAGTCTTCTTGTTTGCCTTAAGTTATTCTTGTCTTATTTGTTTAAGCCGTTCTATAAACTTAGCTAAACTAGATTCTCTTATAGAGAAGGATCCCTTTAACGTAGACGCTATTATATTGTTCTACTAGGTAGTTAAAGTGTAACGCCTAGGTAGTAACTTGCCTAAGCCTTTAGCTAAGGGGAGGGTTGCTAGAGAGGCGTAGGGGTATTTATGCTTTGAACAGTATAAGGCAGACGTTAGGGGGTAGTAAGTTAATAGTATACTTATAGTTAGTTTATAATAAAGTGTTACTTGTTAAAGGTGCCTATAGGCAAGAATATAAGATTAACTACGAAGGAACTACATAGGGGATCTATAAGCCCTATATACTAGTCTGTTCCTTCGTGATCTGTTTAATCTATCGCTGCTAAGGGGCATAGATCGCACAGATCGTTGTTCCCTTAATCTGTTAGTCTATTGCTGCTAAGTAGTATAGATTAACAGATTAGCACACGTAATGTTAGATCACGTGTTTATGTTATGCCAAGCCTCCTCCCCAAGGTCGTTAGCCTCTAGAGGGGCGTTATCCCACGCCCCTATTATTGGGTCTATACTGTTGTTAGGTTGAATTAGATTGAACGTAATGCTCTGCTATGCTATATTGTTTATAATATTACTCTAGCAAGTGATATTTATAACATAGCCTAGCTCTATAGAATCCCCCTACTGTTAAGATTAAGGCAGCAGAACCTGTTAGAAGGCTTACTACACTACTTCTTGCTAGCTAATATTTCCTAGGCAATATATCTATAGCTATAGAAGTAGATAATTAAGATATCCTAGAATTTGCTAAACTCGTGCTATTTCTAGAGCATTATAGAGAGAAACGTTATTAGCTAGTTAACATAATCATAGAGTAGTAGAATAGAGAATTAGAGAAGCAACCTTAAAATTTCAAAGATAAAATTTAGAAGTATAGCGCATAGTGTAAAAATATAGGATTAGCTAGTGCTAAGATTAGTCGCGAGGATATTAACCTTGTGTACGCTAGCATTAGCAAGATTCTAGGTGTAATAGGGCAGGATATTCTAGGTAGAGATAACTATAAGAATCTCTATAGCGAGGTTACAAAAGTAGTCACTACATTTATTAAATAGAGGCATAACTAGAAGGCTGTCACTCTACTAGAAGCATAGCTTTAGGTGTACGATAAACTATCTAAGCTAGAATATAGAGACTTTTAGGGAGAGGGACATAATAGGCTTGTTTCCTTCTTTACGTAGCTAACTAAACTATAATGTTAAGTACTTAGCCTGTTAGGAGACCTTTTAGACACTATTAACTCAAAGGCAACCTCTAAAGATAGCAAGAAAGCATAGCAAGCATTAGAAGGTTTAAGTAACTAAATTAGGAATCTAAACAAAGAGTTATATCTTTAAAAGAGCGACTATAATGTCCTATAGCTTCTAATTAATAGAGCCTTAAAAGGTAGGCCACTTTAACTATAGCAACTAAAGTAGTATATTACTATAATAAGGTCTACTTCTATAGATATTCCTAAGAATAAGAGATAGAAGATAGAACGCTAGATTCTTTATAGTATAGTTAGCGATCTAGCCTACTAGAGCTAGGCAACAATATTATTCAAGGCCTTCTCTAATTGAGTATTGCAACAGCAAGCGCTGTAACAGCAACAGCAACAGCAACAGCAACAGCAACAGCAATAGCAATAGCAATAGTAACAGCAACAGCAATAGCAATAGCAACAGCAACAGCAACAGCATTAGCAACAGCAATAGCAACAGCAACAGCAATAGCAACAGCATTAGCATTAGTATTAGCAATAGCAATAGCAAGATTTATAAGGGCAGGCAGAGATACATAGTTAGTTAGGGAATAATAACAGCACTAGCAATCTGCCTTTTAATGCTAATAGCAAACGTACTAAGTGTCTTATTTTAGGATTAACTAAGCTAATATATCCTAAGGGAATTCTAGTTAAAACTATAGCTTAGGGCAAAAAGAATAGCATATATTTTATTAATATGCTTAGATATCCTAGAGGCTGATCTTACTAGAAAGACAGAACGTCTTTTAAAGATCCTAAGGACAAAACGCGCTAGCAGTTAGAGTCACTATGTTTAAGTAATAAGATTACATTTAGCAGATTAGGCGACCTAACAAAAGGCGTTAGCCCTTTTAAGGAAAAGAAATATAACAATTCTTATCTAAAGAAGTATATTAGGGTTATACTAGATTTTATTAAGAACAGTACGCTTGCTAAAGCTTTAGATGCACTAAATCTAGAGAATCACAAAGCAAGTGAAAAATAGAATAACTGTTATATTTAGACTAGCTAGGACATACTAAACCAAGGCAAGCACAAAGCTTAGGAGACACGCACCTGCTAGCAGAGTTAGCAGGGTAAGATTCCTGCTAATAAACAAATATACTAAGCAGCACTTGCGCAAGAGAAAGCCTTTAACAATAGCATCTAGCTTTCCTAATCTCCTTTAGCAGGATTAGATCTAAATACTCCTAGAACTACTCCTTAAGCTTAGATAAATAACTAGCGGAAAGCAAACACTATAGTAGATAAACGCTAGGCTAGTTTGTCTCTAGTTGCTGCTTAGTTAAACTTATACCTTACTTTCCTGTCAATAGAGCAGACTCTAACCTTTTTAGAAAGCAATAGTCTAACTCTACTATAGCTAGATATACTCTTAACTAATAATATATCTAGTTTAGTAAGAAAGATAAAGAACTTAGAATTAATATATTACGAGATAGAGGAGGTTACAAGCGTAGCGAATCTAGAGGTAGGACTATAGCAAGAATTTACGTAGAAGCTGTCTATGCTTCTTAGTTTCTTAGGGTAGGTAATGTTTTTGTCCTTAATATTATAGTTAGTAGGAAAGCATATAAATAGGCAGTAGCACTGCATTAATGTCTAATATAATATTAACGTTATACCTATCTATAGAATATAATAAGAATTCTACTACTATTAAAATACCTTCGTGCAAACTTCCTAGCATTCGCATTCTAAGATAGTTACGTAGCCTGCTTAGCTACCTCTGCCTAAGCCTGCTATCTTTAGCTTAGATAACCCTGTTTATAGGCATTATAAAGTTAGAATAGTAGGAGCTTAATAGTAGTTCTATAGAAATAGAAGTCTATTTAAGGCTCTCTTTAAATAAGAACATAGGCAATAATATATAACATAATTTTTTAATTAATATTAAAGATTTAAACATATAACTTACGTAGTTTTTAAGTAGCTTAAAGTTAAAGTACCCCTTATATTTCTTAGCGTAGGGTGTTTCTTAACCTATAGAGAGTAATGTTAATTAATTTATTTACTACTAAAGGAGCCTGCTAGCACTATAATATAACGCTTTGCGAGGTTTAACCTAGAGCTAAGACTATATAGTTTAGGTAATGTTTTAATTAAATGCATAACTTAGAAGGTAGCTCTATTTTATTCTAAGAAATACTATTTAGAGGGACTATAACTTTAGCGAGTTAGGGCATAACAAAGAATCTAGCTTATTAGGTATAACAAAGAGTTTATGTCCCTAAGGATTAGATCCTAAATCACTATAAAGTTAGTTAGGGACTATCTCTAGTTAGGGTATAGGGGAGGGAAAGGCATAGAGAGTCTAGCTAGTGAAGTTAGCAGAAATAACAGTTAATGCTCCTAAACTTACTTGCGCATTGAAACCTTGCACCTAGTTCCTAGCAGCTATATACTCTATAGATAGACGTGAATACTCCTGCAAGCATTTATAAAGCGTAGTAGTTAAGGCGTTATATACAGCTGTCTAGGCCTAGACGTCTAACGTAAGCTAGTAAGAGTGCTATATAGCTTCTAGGCGCTGTTGTTCTATTACGTAAAGCATTTTATGTGTAACGTTGTGTAATTAAATTTCTATGTAAAGCAAGAGTGCTATTGCTAACAACTAATTAGTATAAAGTAAAAGAAGCTACATAGTACTGCTAGCCTAGGATACCTATAAAGGCTAGGCATAATCGCCTTAAGCTAAACTATGTTAGGAGGCTAGAATAGAGTTAGACGCTAAAGGCTAGGCTGCTGTTGTTAAGGGCGAAGCTAGAACTAGGGATGTTAAAGGTATAGAGGATAAGCCTAAGGGGTTACCTTCTCCTAGAGACTAGGAAGTTAGGGAGTCTATAGACTATATAGTGGCTCTACTAATTTATAGATATTGCTAGGGAACTAGCTAAGAAGATTCTATTATTACGACAGCAGGTTTGTTGTTGTTGTTAGCTCGCCTAAGACAGATTAGTTATGTTTATAGAGGCATAGCGCTAGGCAAGCAACAAGACAACTACATTAGGGCTATAGTGCTACTATATGCCGCAAGAACTTAAGACGGACAGATCCCTTCCTTATAACGAAATAGAGTAGCGCTAGCTATCTAGCTAGCCTCTTAAGTACTTTAGGTCTTAAGTTTTAGTTTTTAAATTTTATAGGTTTTATCTACGCTCTATAATTCCTTTTTTCTATTTCCTATTGTCTGTTTTTTGTTTTTTGTTTTTTGTTTTAGCTTAGTTACTTAAACCTGTTAGCAACAGTGCGCTAGCCTAGTTTTAGAGTTTTAGAAGCAAGCGCTACGCTGCTACGCTACTGTTAGTAAACCCTTATGCATATTTTAACTCTTATACTTTATATCTTAACTTAAGAACCTAGGGCAGCATAGCTCGCTCCTTTAGATTTAAATAGTCTATTCTCTATAGACTATAGCTCTACGTAGACAATAGCAATGTCTAACTACTATAGCATATCACGCGATGCTAATTATAAACCTATAGCAGAAGCTAGGAGCTTACCCTAGCATGCTTTTAAACGCCTTTTACGTCCGCAAAGAGTCTTAGAGCTAGCTAGAGCTTAGCCTCTAGTCCCTACCAAGGCCTCTTTTATGTAGGTGTAGGCGGAGGTATAGTTAAGGTCTTCTACGCTAGCAAAGCCTTACACGTTAACTAATGTAACTACTAACTTTATAGCTATACATAGCTATATACCCTAAGCGCTAGCATTTTAACGCCCTGCTCTTTAAATCCTTATACCTTTACACCTGCCTTTTTTTCTAACCTTCTACTGCCCTAGGTTAGCTTATGTAGGAGTAGCTTTTACCTTTATTATCTCTTTACGTCCTACACCTGTTTTACTAGCGCCCTTAGTCTAACATTATAAGGCGAAACTTATGGCAAAGGAAGACTAAGTAACTATAGGAAAAATCGCGTAAAACAGCGTAGAATAGTTTATTTGTTTAAGACAGGGCTAAGCTAGTCTTGTTATAGTTAAAAAGATTAGTTATGCTATAGGTCTTTATAAGAAAAAGATACTTAACTAAATCTACTACGTAAATATTATAAAGATAGAATATATAACTATAGAGAGTAATTTAATTATGCTTATATTTAAGTATTGCTGTTACACGCTTGCTAAGATCTTACATGTTTACCTTAGACTAGAAGAGCAGCATGTCTAGCTTATTACGTCCTTAGTAAGTAGGCTGCTAGTCCCTATACTTAAGTCTAACTTCTTTCTTAGATATTTAGCGCTTTAGGTTATCTTATAGCTCTAGGAATTACTTATTATTACGTTAGGCTTAGCACTATCTATGTTAGTGTGCCTAATCTACGTATTGTTCTATGTATATATAAGCAACATAACTAATTTAGCTAATGCTTATAATTCTTAGCTAACTTTAAAATTATAACATAAGAAATAGCAGACACCTACTCTAACGTTAATCTCTTTAATTTAGGTCTTGTCTTTTTTAAGTACATATAGGGCTGCTCTCTATTTGCTAAGAAAAAAGACTCTTAGTTTATAAAGGAGCAGCGTGACATAAACAAAGTCTTTAATCTTATAGAACCTAAGCGCTAGAGTAGCAGTAAACAGCTTATTAACTTTTTAGACAAGCTTTTTAACAAGAAGCGCTTAGCGTCTATAAAAATCTCTAAACCTATAAGTACCTAGGTAGCCTTATTTAGCATTAGCATTAGCATAGGTATACTTTAATAGAGCAACTAACTTGTGCTAGCATTAATTTATTGCCTCTAAAGTAGATTCTAATAAATATATGTAGCTATATACTAAGCTAGTTAATGTTAAGTGCTTTACTCTATAGGTTATAGAAAAGTAATAGGTTTTATATTCTAGTAGAATCTTAGTTACTAATTTTTATACTATATCTTACTTATATGTTATAACAATAGGTTAGGTTAATGTTAAGCTAATCTAATTTTATTCTAATTTAAGTGTAGTTCTAAGATCTTTAAAACAACATACTAAAAATTAATTTATATGCTTAGATTAGCTCCTGTTAAGGACAGATATGCTTGTGTCTAGGAAGCCTATAAGTATAAGTGTTAGGTGTCCTGCCCTAACCTATTAACTTATTAATTTAGAACGAATAGACCTTTTGTACCTGTTCCCTGCCTAAACTAGTTTATAGCCTAACAATAGAAATAGTTAACAGCAACAATAACATGCTAGCTTAGTCTATATTAGCATCTAACGTAGCAGATCTTTAGACTGCTCTTCTATTTCTTAACAGCAATAACAAACAAGATTAAGATCACGTCTATGCGCTAGAGATAACTATAGAGGGCCTTAAAAGGTAATCTGTCTAATACTTTATAGAGTAAGCGCTAACTAGATTTAAGACAAGTTAAGTCTCTTAAAAAGGAGATTAAGAATATACGTAAGGATATAGAAGATTAGAAGAGTAATCTCCTTAACTAGGGTAGCAAATTAATAGACTTTATATTTAAACCTAACAAGCAAGAACAAAGGCTAGCTCTAGTTACTACGCTTTAGGGCTAGATTAACAACAGTCCTATATAATTGCTTATAGTGTAGCGCTTAAGTCTTAAGCATAGATTATTCTTTGTTATTTAAGTTTCGTGTTTATAATTCCTAGACCTAGTGTCTCTCTAGATTAACTCTATAGTTAATAATCTATATATTTGCTTATTATAGAACTAATAGTAATTACACCTTTAGGTTTAATGTTGTTAAGATAAACTCTATAAATAGCAACTACTAAATGCTAAATTAAGTTTTAGGATTTAGCTTACATAAGCGTTAGTGCTTCTAGTTTCTAGGATCTATAATCCTAGAAGCTATTTCTAAATTCTAAAAGCAACGCTAGATCTAGCAGTTAACCTCCTAAGCTACTTCCTAGTTATAGTATGCTATTTCCTAGTTTTAGTTAGCAAGCTCTTAATTTTAAGGCTTTGTAAGTGCTATTTTATATCTAGATTCTATAAACAAAATCCTAATATTTAGATTCTATAAATAGCACTAATATTTTATATTCTATGTATAAATTATTTAGTGTTATATTTAGAATAGTAAACACCTATTTTATTTCTAGGTTTTATAAAAAGACTTCTGTTCTTAGTTTTAATAAAACCTTTATATTCTAATGTTATACTCTTAATAATTACTTCTAGCTCTTAACATTAGCAAATAATGTAACCTACTAGATTCTATGCTAAGACTAACAACTAAGTCTATAGAGCGTTCAAGGCACCTTAGTAATTGCTATCTAAATATAGACATAATAGCTAGCATTGTTTGTTGCTATCCCTAGAACAATAGCGTCTGTTCGTAACTTGTTGCGAGCGCCTTGTAACAGGCAACCCTAGCTTAATATTATTACAATTTTGCGTGAGCTTGAATTTCACGTTCTATTCTACATCCTAGCAGCACGCGCTTTTAACTACTGTCTCCTAAATCTAGAAAGACTTATCTAGGTAGAAGCTATTATGCCTAATAGCGACACTACGCTCTCTAGCGTAACGATTATAGAGAAAGGCTTCTACTATAGTAATAGCAATTATAGAATTATAGAGTTTATAACATTATATAGCAATTACCTATGGCTCTTAGGAAAACAGTCTTCTACTCTTTATAAGTTAGACCTCCTATAATCTGCCTTAGAGCACCTTCTTAAGAGATATAGAGATAATGTTATAAACTATATATATAATTAATGTTAACTACTTAGATGTTCTTTCTAAAGACGTTAGCAAGTTAGACAAGGAAATTGTTCTAGACTCCTTTAAGGAGCAATTCTCTCTAAGTGTAAGAGCGAGCGTGTATGACATATTGCGAGAGAGAGAGTTATAGATTAAATATATGCCTTAGGTTACTATAGAAGTAGTAGCATTGCTAGGTTTTTCTTTTATATAGCTATTTATGTCCTAGACTAACATATAGTCCTCTTAGATTAAGCCCGCTAAGAGCTATGTAGATTATATAGAAAGAATATAATGTCCCTTTAGACCCTAAATCTAGCCTCGCAATTTCTAGGCATATTACTTCTATGCGCTAGTTTAGCTCTTGCTATAACTAAGAAAGAATCTTGCTTATAATAATTAAACTAATAGCATCTTATCTTTAAAAAATCTCTAACTATAAACCTCTCTATATAAATTAATAAAAGTACACCTTAAGCTACGCCTTGTTATACTTCTGCTTCTATAGCATACTTAGCAGCAGTCTTTTAACTTCTCTGTTATTAATACACCTAAACAGCATGTTAAGACACCCTATAGCTATAAATTAGCTTAATAGCGTTAGAACTCTACTTATTAGTGTAGGACAACTTATAATACCTATTATAGCAATAGCAATATTGTCTTCTATAGTCTTAACAATAAATTCTAAGTGCTGCTAATATACTAGCATACCCTTAGGAATAATCTCTACGTAAGGAACAAGTTGCCTAGCAATAACAAAATTCGCTAAGTTCTTAAATAGGTAGTAATAAACGCGTTTTCTCTAAGAGTAGTCTAAGGCTAGTCTATAGAAGACAGTGCTACTGTAGAAATATGCACTGCTTTTAATTTGCCTAACATTGCTTAACTTAAAATAGAATATAGACGCTATTATTAAGTCTCTTATAAGGATCGCTTAGGTATCTAAGGTAATAATGTTACTAGTTTAGTGCTTTAGGCGCTTGATTAAATAAACGTCGTTAATTGCTAGCTTAGGGCTATAGAAAGATATGTTAAAACGAACATAGCAGCTTTAGAGGGCCGTAGGTATGTAGCTAATAAAGGTTTTCTACTGCTTCTTACTGTCTAGTTGTCCTATAAAGCTACTTAGTAGCTATGTTAAGAATTAGTCTCGTACTAGAGAGTGTAGTCCTACCTTGTACTTAGAGAACGTTAGTATACCTGTTCTAAGGGATATTATGTGATTAATTTAGCCACTGCCTTGCTCTAATATCTAGCAGCAATTAGGCTATAAAAAGGCGTATTCCTAACTAGCTATAAAAGCAGGATTGTTATGCTATAGACCTCTATCTTAGTATATATCAAGATTGTTAACGTCTTTTAGTTTAAAGAAGAACAGAGCGGCAGAGGTAAAGACAGCACTATAGCTATTGTTAGAGGAGCAATATTGCTTAGACAGTCTTAACTTACGCATCTCTAATTAAGATATTATAATTATAGCTATCTACACGTATATAATAGTACACTATTAAGGTTAGATATTAAGTTAGAATAGAGGCAGTAGGCATATAAACAGCTGTCCTTAGGCCTTTGGCCCCTGTTGTAGTTTAAAAGAACATAAGAAATATTTCTATAAGCAGTAGTTGTTATTACTATAACCTTAGTGTCGCTCTATAGGGGATTAAATATCTAAAGCAACAAACTAAGAGTAGAGCAAAAGGCTTCCTTAATTTTAGACGAATTATAACAATAATCCTAGACATAGGCTTCTAAGATTTAGCAAACGTAGTAAGTTAATAATAAATTAGACTCTTGCTCCTTAATTATAAAGGTTTTATTTATAAGCTCCTTAAAACAAATAAGACACTTGTTAGAGCTCTATTACATAAGAAAAAGTCTAATAGCAATAAGCCTACCTGCTAAAGTTCTATATATATAGTTAAAGAAGTCTTAGGTAGGACAACTAAACTGTCTAATCTCTCTCTAGAGGTGTTATTGAAACGTAATTAGGATTACCTCTCTTACGCCTCTGCTGTCTATACATAGTATCTAGATCCTAGCAGTTAAGGGAATTAACTAAAACAAAGAATAGAAATAAGTCTGCCTATAAAGAATATATGTAGTAAGCAAAAAGCTGCTCTTCTTAGATTAGGACCTTTTACTAAACCTTTAGACGTAGACATTATAAATTACATGCCTATAATTAAACACTTTCTTAGGCATTATTATTAGACAGGAGAAGCAGGACTTAAAACTTTTAAACTAGTAAAAATATAGCTAAAGCTTGCTTAGTTAATTTATATATAATTTTAACGCGCTAGATTATGTTAAACATGCTTCTAGCTTTAAGAAAACATTCTCTATGTCTTTCTAAAGATCTAAGACAAACTTTTGCTAGACTAAATAATCTATAGTGTAGTCTATAATAGCTTTCTTATAAGCCTTTACATAGAACTTATAGAAAATTTTAGTAGGTAAGAAGTCTATAATAAAATAAGTATAAGGAAGGTTAGCTATATAGAAGCAGACTTATAATAGGACCTAGGGGGATAGCTAGCTAGTACAAGAGCAGAAGCTATTAACAGTAAGGTGAAATGCTAGATCTATAATTAACTAGGCATAAGTGCTAGCAACTCTCCTACATAGCTATTAAGGAATTAGTAGACAAAACCCTCTAGTTAGGACGCCTCTAGTAGGTTTAAACATAGCATATTTTAGCAAAAATTAGCAAGCAATTAATTAGACAGAGCATCTATATGCTATAGATTAAAAAGATATTAACAAGACCTACGTGCCTAATAGGTATCCTAGGCGAGAGAAGAGAGCTAGCGTCGTAGCACTCTTAAACAGAGGCAATTCTCCTAAGACTTTTATAGCCCTAGAACTTAGATACTCTAGTAAGTAGACTTAATCTTATTCTTAGGATAATTAGAGCTACTATATTGCTTAATCCTTCTTATAGCATTAATAACGTTTTATATTAGCTTCTGCTATAGGATTGCTAGGTTAAAGATTTATAAACTAGTCTTAACTACTATAAGAACATAGAGATATATAGATTTAGGGATTTTATAGAGTCTTAATTAAAAAGCATTAGCAGCTAGTGTTTTGCTAACACCTTAGAGGCTACTAAAATTGCCTGCTACATAGCAAACAATGTCTAATAAAGGGCTTAGCACCCTTAACATAAAAAGGGCATATAAATTTATAGTTATATTATTAGCAGGCAGCTAAACTATAGATCGCGACGTACTAAAAGTGGATCTATACCTATAGGGCTTATTAGCTTTAGCCTCTAGCTCATAATTAATGTACATAATTAGCGTATTGCTTTTAGTTGTTCTAGGGTCATAAATTAAGCGCACCTTACTATGTAGTGCTTTTAGATAATTATTACTAGCCTTTATAAGCATACTACTTAGGAGACGCGCCTTTCTCCTTCGCCCTAACAGCGTAATAAGGCATGGGTAGATCTTAGCTGCTATGGATATTTGTGAGCAGGCTTTGCTAAAGAAAGAGTCTTAGGCCTATAGTGTTAGCTCTCTATTTATGTAGCTAGTGTTTATCTAGGTCTATGTAGTTATGCTAGGGAGTAATGCTTGTTCTTAAGGAATAGTTTATTAGGTTTATAAATGTAGGTAGGACCTTAGCTACCCTTGCGAAAAGTAGCTAGCATAGGACGTTAGTTAACGTAGTCTTAGCAAGCAGGGCTGTGCTACGTTCCTAGCTGCTTGCTTCCTAAATCCTAATTGCTAAAAACAAGAACTAAGATATATAGCATAAGAGGCGTTTTGTTAACTATAGACAGTTAGAGTAGTAATTAACTAACTTAGTAGCGATTTTTTCTAAGGTTAATGTATAACATAGCATTTTAGGCCTTTCTATTTACGTGTTAGATAGCTTTCTAGTGTTAAGCTAGATATACCTAATAAGTCTGCGCTGTCTTTCTAGTGCCTTTGTTAATTACCTACTTGTTGTTGTCTAGTTTAATACATGTAGTAGCAGTTATAATACTATAAATGCTAGCTTTAACAAGATTAGAGCAAAGCATCTGCTTAGAATTGCTTGTCTTAGTTTAAGTAACTTAAGTTTTAAGATTGCTCCTAAGCAATCTTAAAACTTAAGTCTTGCTAAACGCTACTATAAGGAGTCTAAAAAGGCCTAGAAATAGCAGCTAAACGTCTTTAGGCTTAAAGAATGTTACTATAAATTATAAGAAAACTTTGTTAACGCTACTAGTAACGCTAATCTCCTTAATAAAGCCCTAGAGAAGATTTAGATGTCTTAAACATAGTTTAGAGAGACAAGTCTCTCTATAGCCTCCTATGCTAATGTGTTTCCTAGGCTTTATTTTAAAAGCCTAGTTAGCTGCCTTAATAGCATGCATAGAGTCTAGGCAGCTAAGAAATATCTAGACTAAAATAACTAGTAGTAGATTGTTAGGCTGTATTCTAAAGGTTAGCGCGTGATTTACTAACTATATAACAATAGAAACTTATATAGCCTAGAGCTAGATATACCTATGTTAACTAGGCTAATTAAAGCATTCACATATGAGCAACTATATTCTAATAGCGTAATATTCTAAAATATATAACTCTATTATTTTAAGCAAGATAAAGCAAGCGAAAAGTAATAGTAGGCTTCCTTAACTAACACGAAGTGTAAAGATCTTTAGTAGCTACTTAAAAACTAACTATTAGCAGAAGCATTTAACTGTCTATTAGGGTATCCTAGGCTATAAACACTTATATAATTAGGGACATTACATAGATTACATAGCTTAAAGTGCTTAGAAGTAAAAATTCCTAACATTACTTTGTCTAGTCACTAATTTATGTTATCTAGGAGTTAATTAATTGCTTAAAGCATATTATAGACGTCTAGGCAAGGATTGTTCTAGAGGATATAAAGCACTATGTTAATACTATTACTGTTTAGTCTTTAGAGCTACTTATACCTATAGTATCTAAAACTAATTATAAACAAGTTATAGAGCTAATGTAATTAAGAACATTATTTCTAACGCTTAAGGATTTCTAGACTAGAGCTACTATTTTAGGCTCTATCTAAGCAGTTTACTGTCTTATTCTTTCTCTATATACGTTCTTTAAGAACTAAAAGTTCCTTAAACCCTATAGTTTAATTCTAAAAGCGCTTTTAGGCGTGTCTAAGAAGCAAAGCCTTTAGCGTGGATTCTTTATGAATTATTTTAAGCTAGCAGAAGCGTAGATTTAAAATACTAAAACAATATTTATAAAAATTAACATAGCGCTAGAATGTTAAATAGCGCTTAGCTATCTTTAACTATAAATATATTACGCTTAGAACTTCCCTAAGATAGGCTCTATGACGCTAAAGATAGCCCCTAAGGCATAGCAAGTAAGGAGAGACTATAACCCTGCTTTATAGAATTAGCTTAGGAGCCTTGCCCTAGCGCTAGGGTTTAGAACCCTACGTGCTGTGGAGTTAGCAGAGTTAGATCTAGATAGAGAGCAGGCCCTATAATTTTTATAGAGCGTAAGGCCTAACTGTCTAGGAGACCTTGACCCCTACGTTATAGGCATTACTATAGTTCTATAGAATATCTAAGAGAGTGCACCCACGTTACTAACGCCTATATTTATAAGCATAGAAACTTTAACGCGTAATTAATAATATAAGAGACTTTATAACAACAACTACGCTAAGAATAAAAGCTTCTTGTTTATAAAATTGTTCTATAATTAGGTATATAACAGTTAGGATATTACATCTCTCTATATAAAACAGGACCTTATCTAATCCTTTTTTAGTCTATATATAGAATAGGTAAATTACTACCTAGGCATATTAACTATAAGCTAACTACTATAGCTAAAGTTAAGTCTAGCAGGTCTTGCTAGAATTTTAAGGTCTACTAGTACTGCTAGGAGAGGAATAGCTCAAGCGCCTTGTTATTACTTGTCTATGTCTAATTAGCTCTTAGACTTACGCGTAATGCTTTTATAGGAGCAGAACTATAATTAATAACTAGAGAAAGATCTTAACTAGAAGGAAAGGAACTTCTATAGCTGTTTTACTTAGCTTAATAAAGAGAAGAATTAAATTAAAGCGCTCTAAGAAGAGATTAACATAGTAAACTAGGAGAAGAGCTATAACTAGAAGCTAGAGAGAGAACTTAGCTAAAAGGAACTTAATTTTAAAGACTGCTCTACTTAGCTTAATAGAGAGAAGAATAGAGTTAGAGAGCTATAAGAGAAGGTTAACATAATAAATTAGAAGAAGAACTATAATAAGCAGCTAGAGAAAGAACTTAGTTAGAAGGAAAAAGAACTCTAAGGCTGTTATACATAGCTTAATAAAGAAAAGAATTAAGTTAGAAAGCTTAAAGAAGAGATTAAAAAGGCAAACAACCTGTTCTATAGTTATAATAACGCTAATATTAGAGGCATAGAATTTAAAGACATAAACAATCCTTTTCACGTAATAAATTCTAATACTAACGCGCTTTACTCCTAAATTAAAGAGAACTGTCTTAAAGAGATTTAGAAATTACAAACGCGTATTGCTAACACTAAATTATAAGCTTAAAAAGAGCAAGAATATCTCTAGGGTCTATATAATTAAGCGTAAGAAAAGATCTATAAACTTAAACTAACCCTTTCTTTGTTAAAAGAGAATATAACAAGAAGCCTAGAGGAACAGAGCGCGCGATTTAGGTCTAAGGAAGAAGAGGTAGAGAAATTACATACTAGGCTTAAAGAGCTTAAAGCAACCTAGGTTAGTGCCTAGAAGAAAGAGGAAGAGCTTAATCTAGCAATATAAGAGAAGGAAAAGGTATGCGAAAGTCTATAGGCTAAAATTAGGAACCTTTTAGTATCATTTCACTCTAAAGTTAAGAAGCATAAAGGCCTCTAGAATTATTTTAATTTTTAAGCAATAGCTAAAGCAAATAAGCTAAAAAAACATAATAAAACTTAAGCACTATAAACTATAGCTAGGGAACTTTAAGAAACTTATAATGCCCTAAGGAAACAGCATAAGAACTATTCTTCTAGAATTAAAAAACTAGAAGACATGTTAAAGAAGAAAGAGATAGAATATAGTAATCTATAGGTTAGGATTAAGCAATCTAACAAAGCGCGTTAAGTTCTTATTAATTATTATTATTAATTCTTATTTACCGTCTAATGCAAGCCCTATTAGCTTATGTAGACTATTGCCACTATTTACACTAGGTAAACAAAAAACCCCCTGTTAGCTAGTCGTAGAAGCAGCTCCTAAAGGCTTGCCTATACTAGGGGAAAAACACCTTTCGTTTGTGTGCTATATATGCGTACCTAGGCAGGCGCAGGCAAGACGCCTGCGCCTATAGGTTGCTGTTGTCCTCTAGCCTCGACCGCCCACTCTGTCACGCTTTCCCTAACCTGAGTCCTGAATGCCCTCTATGTCTAACGTCCCTTATACCTTGTAATGTTACGTGTGTCTGTCTTTGTCCTCCCCTCTTCTACTCTATGCTCTGTTAGTATAGCCTCTATGTCTACTGTTCTCCTAGCGCCTGTTGTTATAACATAACGCCTAAACTGCTGTTACAACATAACCGCCTGTCTAAAGGACCCTCCCCTTCTGCCAAAGCAGGATCTTTGCCTCTAGTATTAGGTGTCTGTTACCCTAGGGTCCTAACCTAGGTTCTCTCCTATAGGAAAGAGTGACGATCTACGTCTTACGATCATGGTTATCTAGCTTAGGGCAGTTATAGAGGCAAGGGGTAGTAAGAGGTTCGTCTAGCCTAGGGGTGAGAGGTCTGCCTAGGCTGCTATTTCGTCCGTGTAGCGAGGGAGTGGGGTGCGAAGGTCGTTTTTCAATTATATTGTTTAGTTGCTATAGGTAGGTAGGTAGGTAGTCCTTTGCGTTATGGGGTTCGTAACTGTTCTAACTGTCGTAGGCGCGTTGAGTTGTGTTGCGTACGGTCGTGGTGAAAATTCTGCTCTGTCTCACCACAGGGCATCGTCACCCACCGCGCCGCCCTCAACGCGACGTCTCTGCGCTGGCTCTGAGCTCATGAGAGTCAGGTTCCCAGGCTTCACCGCGTGGAGGTGCAGAGTCTAATTTTGAAGCCCTTTCCTAAAATTAATATATAGTTATAGGGGTCTATTCTTCTTTAGCATAAATAGAAGTAGATAGCCTGCTAGTAATGTTAATAGTCTAATATAACCCTTCTTAAGTGCTTTGTTAAGGAATTCTCTTAGCGTTCTAAGTTCTGTTTCTAATAACGCGTAGATTAGTCTAAAAGTTAGCTGCTTTCCTTTCTATAGAACGACTTTGTAGTCCTAGGGTTAATGTCTAGGCAGTGCGGCTGCACCTGTCTCTTCCTAGAATAGGTATGTCTATTTCTTATATTCTATAGAGATCTTAGAAGTTACACTATTTTTCTCTTCTCTAGTTATAGTTGCCTGTTCTTTTTAACAGAGGCAACTGTTCTTGCTAAACATGTCTTGTCTAAGGTTATGTTATAGAGCTCTGCTTTTGCTCTCTTATCTGCTGTTAGCGTTATGTAGCGCGTAGGTTCTAAACTTAATATTAGTTATAGTTTCTTAAGGATATTATTTCCTTTTTCTAATTAATAGTTAGGTTATGTTTTATAGCTAAGAAAGTCCTAATATAACGTTATAAGTAGCTAGTCTATAATAGTCTAGGTTAATTTCCTTAGTATGTCCTTAGGTTTCTATAGGTACATGTAGGACCTTATGTTATATTATGTCTTGCTCTAGCATCTTTTCTCTATTTATAACATAAAGTAGATAGGGTTCTAATTTCTTAAGAGGTTATAGCCTAGCTATAAACATAGCTCTTATAGAAATAAAATTGCTTAATGCCCCTAATCTAATAGTGCCTTTATCTAATAACCTCCTAATTTAATAGGTACTTAATCTATAACAATCTAGTAGCGTAGCAGTGTTTTATTGTTTTGCTAGGCGCTTGTTAAAAAAGAGTTAGGTTTAAATCTATTCTTAGTTTTTCTATAAGTGTTATATATAGTTTTCTCCTAGACATAGTTCTATATGTCCTAGGTGTAGCAGCTGTTAACAGTAGTCTTTATTTCTATAGTGTCTATTCGTCTTTTCTAGGAAGTGCTGCTTGTCTTGTTTGTCCTAGAGGTGCATAGCGCATGTGTTGTCTATATATTTAAACTAATGCTATTTATAGTTGCTTTGTTATAATAGAAACTATCTATATTTTTCTTTTAGTTATAGTAATCCTTATATAAGTTATAGTTATATAACTCTATTAGGTGTTACTATAGAGTTAGTTTTAGTAGTCTAGCTAGTAACCTAGTACTATAGAAGCGTCTTTCTTACATACTCTTTCCTGTTTATATAGCTATATGTTAGTCTTCTCTTAGTATAGTGCCTTTCCTAGGCGTATTGCTAAAATTTAGTAGCTAGCTTAGGCGTTGTTTTAGCGACTTAGTCTACTAAGGTTCTTTGTCTTGCTCTTTAGAATCTAAAATACTTTTTTATTGTTAACATCTAGGAGTACCCTAAGTTCCTGCTTAATGTCTTCTAGTATAGTTACTGTCTAGTAGGTACATGTTTATGCACTTTACGTTAATCTAGTTAAGGTATTCTCTATACTAATTATGTCCTAATTATAGTATTCTCTATTAGCAGTGCGTTATAGGTTCTAATAGATCTTATGCTTGTCTTTGTCTAAGACTATAACTTCTTAGTCTTTCTATTATTTTATTTGCTGCTTGTTACTAAAGTGCCTAAGTAGTTTAATGTAGTTTTCCTTAGTTAGTTTGTTAACGTAGTTAACAAACTCTTATAGTATTGTCTAAGGTTAGTTCTTTGTTAGCGTTTTAACTCCTATAGTAGTTTGCTAGGATTATTATCCTTATAGTGTCCTGTTATTAGTCTATAGAATTTATTAATAACTTTGTCTCTAATGTCTATTCCTTATAATCTTTTATAACTAATAATTTTCTACTTAGTGTCTTAGGTTTTGTCTAATATGCTAGTAGTAAGTACGTTAAGCTGTTATGTAACTTTGTTCTTAGAATAGCAGTTTCTACTAATATAGCCTATCTTTCTATAATTATAGCACTTTTAGGTTTCTTAACTAGTATTACTTATTATAGCAATTCTTTTCTTGTTATAGCTTTTAGGTTCCTTCCTTTAATTATAGCATCTAGGTGCATTAGCTTAGGTCTATTAGAGCAGTAGTATCTGTCTATATAGTTTTGTTGTTTTCCCCTGTTAAACCTATAGTGTTGTTGTCCCTTGTCCTTAGTTACACGTAGTGTATAAGGGCTTATGACTCTAGCTTATACTTATAGAGTTTGTTGTCTAAGCAAGTAGCTTTATTAATAAGGTCGTCTAGGGTTTAGTAGTAGCAGGAGTTTACATAAGTTTAGCGTAAACTTTAGCCTTAAGTCCTTGTTAGAACATCCTTATAAGGGCCTAATTGTTCTATTTAGTCTAGATAGCGTAGCGTTAGAAGTTGTTAGCGTAGTTACTAACTAACTTAGTTTAACAGAGTTATTAGATTGTTTCTTTAGCAATAGCTAGTTTGCTAGGAATAGCAAAGGCCTATTAAAGTCTTTTTTAAACTTGTTATGTTCTTTAAACATATAAGTAATTCTGTTTTTATAATTATTCTTGTCTAGATATTTCTTAAAGTAAGGTTTTACCTAATTATAAGCCTTTCTTTTATATAGAAGACTATAAGCATAGCATAGTTATTATTATTAATTTTACTTTTAACATAGAAAGTAAACGTTAAACTAAAGGATCTATGCTTTAAGCTTCTTTTATTCTCTATAAAAGAAGTTAGGTCTTGCTACCTTTAAGGTAGTAACGTAGGTCTTGCTACCCTTAGCTAGGGTAGATTATATTAAAGTGTTGCTTATCTTGCTTAAGGGCGTTTAAAATGTTATAGTACTACTTCTACTAGGTCTTAAGTTCTTAAGAGAAGACAAGGGCTTAGTAGTTATTAGTAGAAGCAGTAGTCTTATTAGTTAATTCTTAGGGCGAAGATAAGGTCTAGTAATATAGAGTAATCTTATAGTATTAAGAGTATAATCTATAAGGATTAGTTAACTAATATATTAAGTATAACTAAGAGGTTAAACACGAACTTCTATAAAGGGAGTTCGCCTTCTAGATATAGAGATATATAATGTTAAGTGCTCTGTCTTGCTTTGCTTGCTCTATAAGATTAGTGAGAGCACTAAGAGCATCTAACATATAACTTGCTCTGCTTGCTTTGTTATGTTAGGGAGAGCGTAGGGAGCGCTAAGCTCTCTTGCTTAGTTAGCAACCCTGCTCTGCTGTTGCCTTTAGTTCTAATAGAGCAACTCTCTTAAGGCGACAGGTTATAGTAGGGCTAGCGCTAGTGGTTTATAACAATAGTAGAGTTTAAACTGCTAGTATAACGTCTTTTTAGCGATTTATTCTTTGCGTTTCCTATAGATCGCAAGATTCTAGCGGCTTTAGTAGTGTGTAGGTCCTTAGTATAACTAATATCCTTGTTGCTCTTATAGTCTTTATCCTTAGAATTGTTCTAGTATTTAACATCTTTACTACTAGCATTATTAAACTCTTTTTCTTTATTATCTTCTTTGTTATTATTATTGTTATTGTTGTTGTTATTATTACTATTATTGTTATTGTCTCTATAGTTATTGTTAGCCTCCTATATAGCGATAGTGTTTAAAGAAGCCTAAACCTAAAGCAAAAGAGTAGATTAGTCCTGCGTAAATAAGTTTAGATTAAAAAATTCCTCTAGCATAAATCCTAGCTCTTCCTTTAAAAACTGCGCCTCGTGTATAGCTAGTGCACATGATAGAACAGACAGACTACTTTATAACAGGGTTAACATAGCCTTTTTGCTAATTCCTTCTCCTTACCTCTATTCTTTTATAAGGTCTCTATAGTTAACGTTTAAGAGATAGCTTTTTATTAACGTAGGTCTAGTTAAGATTCTCTTCTACATTAGAGGTTAGCTTGTTTATAGTATTAAATTAGATCTAACAATAGGTCTTACTAGCTCCTTAAGCAAAGGTACCTAATCTTAAACATGTAGATAAGACTAAAAAAATATAGTCTCTGCTCTATGTTTATAAAGGATAGTTATTTAAATTCGTTTCCTAGACTATGCTTGTTTTAGAACGAGGTTACGCGCTTTCTTTTTAAGACCCTCTTAACGCTAGTTAAAGAATTTGTTTTCTTTTATAGATATTAAATTAGTAGTAGCTATTACAAAGGCGAGATAGAGAGTTATAGAATAACGAAGAAGGTTGTCTAATTAATTAGCATAAGAGACAACTACTATAAAAAGCCTATTACTCTAGGGCTAGATTATAGGATAATAGTCTAACATAGGCCTAGCTATACTTTAAATAGTAGTATTAGAGAAGTGTTAGGTCATAGGCCTATAGGTTATAATGCAGTGCTGCTAACTTATATTATACCCTACGTAACGCGCTTAAATTTAGTTCTAGATGTTAGGTTCTAGAACATTATTTAACGTTTTTGTTAATTAGGCGTAAAAGCTATTTAATATGTTATAGTTAATTCTTAAATTCTGTTTTTTTCTTCTTAATATAAACTTAGGCGGCGTAACGCTAGAGGAACCTAGGACTACTATTATTATAAGTTTATAAGAGATAGATATGTCTACTAACCTTACTTAAGTTAACTAAAAATTATATAGACTACCTTAATATACCTTGTCTTGCTTGCCTTAACGCTAGGTGCTCTAGCGTTGTAGAAACTTTATTAGCTCGTTAATACACTTACTTATAGAATTCTCTTTTTATTTCTTTATAAAAAGCTGCTTTATATACTCTTAACTATTTATTTTAAGAGTTTCTCTAACGTTAGCATATTGTCTTTTCTTAACATTCTTCTTATTATTACAATAAACATAACCCTTTACTTTGTTTAACTTGCTAACTATATTAAGCTCGCACGCTAGTGTAGAGTGCTATTCTTAATAAATTTAATACCTCTATACCTTAGGGGTAGAACTAGCTTTCTAGCTAACAGACTGCTCTATCTTTAGCTAAATAAACATTTGCTTCTTTATTATTAGATAGGTTAAATTTATGTTGTCTAAGGGTTAGTGTATAGGATTATTAATGCTTTATACTTGTTGTTATACTTAATTACTAATGCTATAGTGAGCTAAATAAATATGCCTAATTATGCTTGCTAATAGATCTAGCTCTTTTCTTTACTTGCTATGCTTATTATTCTCTTAATCTTATATATTTAGCAATATATGTATAAAACTTTCTTTAAGACATATTTTGTTTTCTCTCTAGCACTTGCTACTACCTTATAGATTCACGTCTGCCTTAGAAAGCGCTATGTAGTAATATACGTTAGCGTTGCCTTAGGCCTTTAGCTAATATAAAATTATGTCTAGATTATCTAACTTATGTACCTTAACTATAGCGCTAGCTCTACTATAGCGACTATATCTCCTTTTCTAAGTCATAGCTCTTCTTAAGCTATAGAAGTAAAAATTGCTCTCAAGTAGCTATAGAAAGTATGCTATAGACAGTATGTTTACTTGACGCTATAAGGCAAATCCACGCTTGGAACTAGATTGGCTTAAGCCTATCCTTGTAGTGTTGCATAGTTTAATAGATTAAATATTACACTACTAGTATAGAGATGTAACAGATTTAGCAACTCACTCTTTAAAGCCAAAAGTTAACTATCTATTGTTATAGACGGCCTATATAGATCCTCGCCCTACCTAGACAGATATAACAAGGTCCTCTTTATTGCTAGTGGCATAGGTATAGCAGCGCACCTTTTCTCTATTAAACATCTTCTAGAATTACATAGAGATTAGAGTGCCTAGGTTAGGAGACTTACACTAGTTTAGTTACTTAAAATAGTTAGTACGTAGCACTATTTAAGTCTTTATATAACATAATAGTCTAAAAATTTCTAGACTAGAAGAAATCGGCAGATAACTTCCTTTATAACTTCTTTAATAGCGATAGTCGCAAAATCTTTACCTTTGCTTTATATGTTCCTGCTAGTATAGCTAGCTCTATTACATTAACTTCTAAGCGAACTAATGCGTAGTAGTTTAGGATAGTTTAGCCCCTTAAATTAGCAATGTATATTAAGAAAAAGGCGTTAGCTAAAGCAGGAAACATAGCAGTTTCTAGTAAGATTCTCTTTCTTTCTAATTTCTATATAGATCTAATGCGCGTTGTAGTATGTAGTACACTTTATTTTAAACAAGCAGTTAGACATAGACTTAGGGCTAGTAAGAAGGACATACGCCTATTTACTATAGGATTTAAGCTAGAGAAATTAATTAATAGCAAGAAAGCATGTAATAGATATAAATAATGTTAGAGCAAAAGGGTTAACCTTAATGCCCTTACGTAGTATCTAGCTTATATATATACTATAACAAATAAGCTTTAAATATAGTCCTTAGTCTATAGCAAGCAAGCTTTTATTTCTTGTTAATGTAATTATAGCTAAGCTATAACCTCTTTATATCTACTTATGTTACATAAAATTTTAAAAATACTTTAAACTCTTAAAAAAATTCCTATCTTCTCTAGACGTTCTACCTAGTACTATTAAATTAGAAATGTTAACTTAGGATTTAAATAATAGCTGCTTTAGATCTCCTATATATTATAACATTTTATCTGCTACTTTGCCTAAGACCTTTATAAGCCCCTAGAAAGGACTTGTTGCTATTACTTAACGTTCTTTTATTCTAAAAGTGCTTATATTTTATAATTATTTAAAGTAAGTCCTTTATAGAGAAAATAATGCTTTGCCTTCTATGAATTAACAATCTCTACTCCCCTTAGTATCTACTACTATAAATAGTGTGCTATTATGTTTAGGACTCCTAGAGATACATAGACGTTCTTGTCTTTCTTTTAAACATTAAGTTATAGAGAGCTATCTAATTAGCTTTTAACATAAGGATAAGGCTATTGCTTTTTACCTATAAGGGTTATTAGTTATTAAAAGTAGGTTTTATTTATAAGGGTCTTATGTTAAGCTTATGCTTCCTAGCTTAGGAACAATAGTGTAATATGCTAATCTATAGTAACTAATAGGTACTATAAAACATTATATAAGATTTCTTTTATTGTTAGTTTTAAATTAAGTTCTCTAGCATGCTACAAGCGTAATCCTCTTTCTAACGCTAAACCTAATCTCTTAATTAGGCTAATTAGGTTCTTTTAGTAATATATTCTCTACTTAGAAGCCTTTTTAGGTAGCTTTTAACAATTTGCTTAGTTTAGGGCGTATAAAGAATCTTAGCCCCTATAGTCTAGATATCTCTACGCGGTTGCGAGCATAGACTTTTAGTTATCTTAGCAAGGCTGTTAGAACAATGTAAGTAAAGGGTCTGCTAGCCTGCATAGGCATTTTAACCCTGCCTAACACTTGCTTATATAGCTAGTTAGACCTTAGGAACCTGTTTACTATAAACGTAAACTAGATTTCTAAAATAAGGCAAATATGTTGTTAGACTACTATAGGGCATAACAGCCCCTAGGGGCATAAACAAAGCATGTATATCTTCTCTAAGATATTCTAAACTTCTACGTTTCACGTTCTAGTTATAGTCTCTAACATGTTAACATAACGTTCCTTATTATCTATATATAATTAGCCTTTGTTTTCTTAAAGGCATAAGAAACTAGTCTATTAAAATTAATATAGTTAATACTTTTTCTTAAAGAATTAAAAAACGCGTTGAAACGTCATAAATTCATTGAGCAAAACGCCTATAATACTGTCCCTAGCTACGCAAGCAGCAGGAACGACAGCGAAACAGTGCAGCAACGTAATAGCGCTGCTACACTATAGTCAACATGCTAACACGTTAGCAGAAGGAACACATTACCTACCTACATAACGTAACAGAGAATAAAATAAGGTATACCCTAACACTATAAAGGAGCTAACAAAAATACTAGAGGCTATAGAGAGAGAAGGGAACAAGAGAGTAAAGGCGTTAACGCGCTAGGCAAAAGAGGTAGTAGAGAGAATAGAGGAACAGCTCCACGTCTAGAAAACATGCGACGAGATCCTCTAACACGTAAAGGAGACTAAAGCTAAGGCTAATAGCAACCTGCTAGCAACCTAACAATAGGCAGATGTCGTAGCGCAGGCTACGTAGCTAGCTGCCCTAAACTAATTATTTAGGCAGAATTAAAACGTAACTAACAAGACCCTAAGCGAGATCCTTAAGATTATCTAACTAGCTATCTCTAACGCTATTGCTGTCTACTTTATAAGAGCAGAGACATAGACATACGCCTTAAGTCGCAAGCCTAGCAAGACGCCGTCGCAGCAGCGCTAGACCCCTAGGGAATATAGCTCCTTAGGAAGGCGTACCTAGTAGAGGTCCTAGTATATAATACACCTCCTAGTTAAGAACAGCTAATCTATAGATAACTCTAACATTATATAAGACTTTAAGAAATTATTATAAAGACTCTATAGCATAACTAAGATCTTATTAATACGCTAGCTATATAACCCTAACGCGCCCCTAAAACGCTAAGAAGACAACATATAAAAATAAGAGGTTCCTTTATTATAGAAGTAAACATATAGGCTAAATAAAAAGAATTATTTAAAGCAGAATTATTATTAGGCAGAATACTTTAAGGCTAGAATTTATAACAGCAACCTAGCACTAAAACAATGCTACTAATCAGCGCGTAGAGACATAAATAAGGCGCCTATATAAAGGCAGCAAAATGTATATAGTGCGCTAGCAACTATAATATAAAATAATGCAAAGCTAGCCACGTATGCTACACTAACTATAGACAGACACATAGAGCGTGGCAGATAAGGGCGTGCCTAGCGTTCACGCAGTACAAAACAGGCATATAGAAGCTAAGGATAGAACTAGCTATTAGGTCTAACCTAGCTAGAAATAGAGGCAAACAAAACAATAGGCTAATTATAGTCCTTCCCTAGGCAAACGTAACCTAAACAATAGAGAGACCTAACTACTATAGAAGAAAGGCTAACCTATAGAGGCAGCACGCGCAGCGCGCTAAGCGACATTAGACCTAAGCTAAACTATAATCTTCCTAAATAAAACAGCAGCTAAATAGAGAACGTTACTCTATTATAATAATAAAAGTACTAACAATACTCTAATATAACTATAGCATAGCAAACAGAACTAAGACAAGGCTCTTCTTTAACATAGCAGAGCTAGCAAAACACTACATACTTGCTATATAAAAACTAGCCTAGAATAAACAAACAAAGCAAACGTACTGCCTGCCTAGTTATATACTAGTATATAGAGGCAACAAATAGACAAAAACATGCTTTATAATAAGCACAGCACTAGGCCTTAAGGCATAGAAAAGGACGTATAGCTTAGACAACTTAGAAGCTATTAAACTATAAGCAAAGGACAAGAAGATAGTAATATTCAACGCCTATAACATAACAAACTAACTAACAAACCTTAGTATTATAAACTAACTATAGAAGCAACTTAAAGGACTATAGCAGACTAGATTATAGTCCTTAGAGACTTTAACCTACACTACTAATTATAGAGAGCATAGAGACATAATGCAACCTAGCAGCAACACGCCTACTAAACGCTATAGAATTAAAAGGCCTTTAATTATGCACCCTAAAGGG
>MCFA01000358.1:0-28662 GCA_002105025.1 Clohesyomyces aquaticus
CCTTGAAGGCTACCTCCTTGTCCTTAACGCTCCCTACGTATTAGGCCGCTGCCTATATCTTAAGATAGCCTTAGAGGACTAGAAACTCTTCCTTATAGTAGAAGGGGATCTACGCATGCGTTAGTAACTAGAACCCTAGCAGTGTTAGACATATATTATATAGGATTACACTTCTTATTACGCGAGGTGTAATATTTACATTTCTTTAATCCTAGGGATTAGAAGGAGAACAACACACGCTGCCTATAGGCGAGCGCACGCGTGGCCTAAAGGCAGATAACGCAGAAGGCCTCTAAAGAGGCTCTAGGGGGGGGCCAAAGAGGCATAGTGCGTGTGCGTGTGCGTGTGCGTGTATGTATGTGTGTGTGTTTATGTATGTGCGTGTGCTTGCCTATAACAGTTAGCAGGCTAGCTAGGACATTAATTTACTAGAGGGCGCGACAATATATACTAGTAGTAAGTAGTAGAATAGCTAAGGAAATTAAAAACCCTATGTATAGCAACAATATATATATATAAGTAGCTAATTAGGTTGCTATAGCTAACGAAATTGCTATTAACATATAACTATTAGCTAGGAGCTAGGTATATAACAATAACAAGCAGTTACTAACTTAGGTTAACGTTACACATTATAAAGATATCTCTATAGGCAACAACACCTTATTTATAGTCACCTACATAGATTCTTTTTAGGGAAGTAAACAAAGACTATATTCTCTCTAAATTAGCTCTAAAGACTATCCTAACTAACTCTAATAAGGGACTATTAGCCTATAAGAAGGGGGGTAGTGTAACAAGGTAACAACCTTATTCTAGGCTAAGTCCTGCTAACCTCTAATTAGGGGTCTGCTAATTTCCCTTTAGGTCTAAACGTGTCCTGCATTAGGCCCAAACGCGTACCGTATCGAGTCCGACCCCTGCCCCTAGCTATACCCCTATTCCCTCATGTATATAGTCCCCTTCCTCTCTATAGCTAGCTTAGTAGTTTTTCTATATCCTTTCGTACAAGGCCTATAGGTGTTAATGGAATTCCTAGGTTCCTGAGTCCCCACGCACTCCTATATGCCTCTGAGTAGATTCCCACCGCATTCGGACCCATTGTCGTGCCTGCGCCGTTATAGTACCTACATATAACATAGAGAAATGTAGCCTATGCCTATTGCTAAGGCACCCTAAGATAACATTTTAATAGATTTTATTATAGGACTACCTGCTTTAGAGGACCCTATAACAAGAATTACATATAACGCTATACTAGTTATAGTTAACATATTCACTAAGTATATTAAGCTAGTACTATTCTATAACAACTACATAGCTATATAGTTAGGACACGTTATACTAGATTAACTTATATAACACTATAGCATGCTATAATTAATTATTAGTAACAGAGACAAGCTCTTTATATTAAACTATTAGATAATATTAATTGCTATAATTAGAACAAAGAGAAAACTATCTATAGCTTACTATCTATAGACAGACAGACAAATAGAGAGGACAAATTAAACTCTTAAAGCCTATTTAAGGATATATGTCAATTAGAACTAGGATAACTAGGTATTGCTACTACCTATAGCATAGCTAGCATATAACAACAAACTTTTAGAAGCAACAGGACAAACGCCTTACTTTGCGAATAACAGAAAACACCTAAATCTCTTTAAACAAACGCTACTAAGCATTAAAACATAAGCTGCTATAAAAACTATAGAGGAATTAAAGTTAGTATATAACTAGCTATAACTTAACCTTAAGAATGCTTAACGTAAAAGCATTTTTGTAACGGGGACGTTGGCGCTACAGGCAAAAACTGTGGCAGGTCGTGTGCGCTGTGCCCTGCACCCCGCACCTCGCACGGGCTGAGTCGGATGTGAGCCAAACGTAGGCAGCGCGCGATACAAGCTCATTCCTATATAATGGGTTGCGGGCCTGGAACTGGCGTTACCGTCAGCATTCAATGTACTTTTTGGCTATATAGCGCAGTGGGAGCCCGCGCTGTTACAATTATGCTAACGGTAACACCTTGGCCAGAGGCACGGGTTCGAGTCCCACTCTCGCCAGGGTACAGCCAAGCAATATGTGTGGGGTCACATATATGACGCATGCGCGTACGCTGCTAGGGTATAGCCTATTATTCTACTTAGTAAGAAGGCAGGTTTTCACATGCGTGAGGACACGCATTCTGAAGGAGAGGGGATAATTGTAACGGGGACGTTGGCGCTACTCGCGGCACCCACTACTAAGCTTCGCTTAGTAGTGGTACTGGGCTCAATGCAAACACTAGGCTTAGTGTAACTTTTGCTAATACTTTTTAAATAACCTTAATTATCTCTATAACTATAACTAACAACTACTAAAAAGAGGAGGCTAGGATTAAGATTGCTATCTAGCATCTCTCTATAAAAACCTTATATAATTTAGCTAAGGTAGCGCGGATGTATAATGTTAATTACTACAAGCTGCGCCAACGCGTCGCAGGCCGTGGATTGAAAACCACGCGCCTACCCACTAACTAGCAATTAAATCCTGCTCAATTAAAGGCGCTTAAGCTGTACATTAATTGCCTTAATTAACTTAGCTAACCTCTATTAATATTAATATAGCGCGCTGCTGCTGAGTTAATTTGCTGTTTAACTACTCCGCCTAAGGAATACGCGCGCCTGCAGCTACTTAGCTATGACTTCTTTAAACGCTATCTACAAGCTAACCTACGCGTTAAAAAGGTGTAACAAAAGCCTTAAGAGCCTAAGAGGCTAGGTGCGTAGCAGAGAGATATCCTGCTTAAGCACTTTAACGACCTGCGTGTAGTTATAGCTAGCAAGAGCATACAGAGCACTAATATCTAGAACTTTAACGAAGTTAGCTTTAGGATAGGGATTAGAGGCGCGCAGGACGTCGTAACGCTGCAGAGCTTTAAAGTAGCTAAATCACCTTTAGAGACAAATCGTGATTTTATTAGCATGGGAGAGGCCATTAACGCTGCTAGCGATATAATTCCGCCTCTGTGCATCCTTAAAGGCACTGCAATCCTACACTACTACGTCTCTACAGCGCTTGACCTTGACACCTTAATGCTGCTTAGTATTTTAGAATTAGGCTACTCTAACAATTAACTTGCTCTTGATTACCTCAAGCACTTTATTAAATATACTAACAGGCGTAGGCGTGGCGTGTGGCGGCTGCTTATCTTTAATAGCTATGGATCTCACCTTATCTACAAATTTATTATAATGTGCTAGGATAACAAAATATAGCTATATGGCCTACTACCTTATAGCTCTTATATACTATAGCCTCTTAACGTAGTAGTATTTTAGCTATATAAATACTACTATAAGAAGCGCGTAGAGATAGCAGTGCGC
This sequence comes from Clohesyomyces aquaticus, assembly GCA_002105025.1. Lineage (NCBI taxonomy): Eukaryota > Fungi > Ascomycota > Dothideomycetes > Pleosporales > Lindgomycetaceae > Clohesyomyces > Clohesyomyces aquaticus. The sequence continues at coordinate 3,372 of MCFA01000358.1, forward strand.
ATAGGCTATAACAACTTTAACTATATTAAGTTTCTACACTGTATTAAGGATATAAGGAAGGACGCCTTTAAGAGCTTAACTATCCGCTTGGCCTTTAAGAAGTCAGGCATCTAGCCACTTAACGCGTTAGTTGTGCTTAACAAGCTACCTACAATTGACAGTCGCGCGCGCGCTACTTCTCCGCTATCTGCTATAGCGTCTGAGCTAGGGACTCCTCCTACGCCTACTACAGCTCTCTAGGTTGAGCTCTTCACGCGCAAGCACCTACAGGGCGTTAATTAGGAGACTAGAGAGTATGGCCTACTCCATAGTCGCGTTATAAAGCTCTTGCGTGGTGTAGTTGCAATTGCAGCAGCTAAGGAGAAATACAAGGACGATTTAAAGGGCCTTATAGTTACTGCAAAGCAGCGCGCAAAGCGTTAACGCAAGGATGGCCGTCACGTATAAACAGGAGGGACTATCTATATATTAGACGCACGCCTTAGAGTAGCTACTAAAGACTCTATCTAGAAGAAAAAGGAGGAGAGAGCTGCTGCAAGGGCAGCTAAGAAGGCGCTCAAGGAAGCAGAAGCTTGAGAGGCCTCACCACTAACCTCCTCTAACGAATCTAACCTAGAGATATAAAGCTTAGCTTACTATTTTATAATCTAATATTAACTAAAATTAATAAAATTCACGTTTTAGGTGCTGCCTGCTATAAAATATTAAACTCCTTAGCAAAAGTTGCACTGAGCCTGGTGTTTGCATTGAGCCCGGTACCACTACTAAGCTTCGCTTAGTAGTGGGTGCCGCGAGTACGGGCAAAAACCGTGGCAGGTCGTGTGCGCTGTGCCCTGCACCCCGCACCTCGCACGGGCTGAGCCGGATGTGAGCCAAACGTAGGCAGCGCGCGATACAAGCTTATTCCTATATAATGGGTTGCGGGCCTGGAACTGGCGTTACCGTCAGCATTCAATGTACTTTTTGGCTGTATAGCGCAGTGGGAGCCCGCGCTGTTATAATTTTATATGTTAACAAAAAACAAAAAATAGCACCTTAGCTAAAAGAGAGAGATAGAGTTTACCTACTTATAAAAAACTTACGCATAAAATAACTAAGCAAGGAATTAGATTATGTTAAGGTTAGACTATTTTTAATTAAGTCTAGAAAAGGACTAGTTAATTACTAACTCTAACTTCTACTAGATATAAAAGTACACCTTATATTCTATATATCTCTACTAGAACTAGCAAACCCTAAAACGCTATTATAAACAACATTCTAATACTAAACTAAAAAGGAAGACAAGTTTAAAGTTAAAAGAATTATTAACTACTAATAAACTAGACAAGGAGGTTATAATAGACTAGAATACCTAGTTAAATAGAAAGGTTACTCTATAAGCAAGAACACCTAGGAACCTGTTACTAACCTTAGGAACTGCTAGGATGCCCTATAGCATTACTACTAGCAATAGAAGAGGTATCTGCTAAGTATAAGAGAGCATTAGCATCCTATACACTATATCTAGAAAACTATCTATTAAACTCTAAGTAAAAGGCGATAATGCTAATACACTAAAAGAAGACGGCACGGCCTCTTGTTGTTCTAACAAAGAGAGCAACGCTTCTTCTACTAATATTGCCTCTGCCACCCTTTTAGCATTCTCACGTAAAGACTTTTTAACCTTAGCCTTTTCTTTTTCTAGAGCCTCTAGATAACTCTATAGACGCTCCTTATCTTTATAAATTAACACCTATTTGCTTTCTAGAATATAGATATTATAATCTTATAAGTTCTTTTAGTTACACTTGCTAGGGCTTCGAAATCGAACTCTGCACCTCCACGTGGTGAAGCCTAGGAACCTGACTCTTACAGAGATCAGAGCTAGCGCAGAGACGTCGCGTTAATAGTGGTGTAGTAGGTAACGCTGCTCTATAGTAAGACAGTGTAGAGTTTTTACACTAGCGCTACTACAAACAACACCTATAACAGTTAGAAAAACAGTTTATAAACTCTATTAACATAAAGGACTATCCTTAACTACCTAATAGCAACAATATAACAACATAGCAAAACGCCTTATCTCCTACACCCTTAGGCAGACAAAACAGCAGCAGATATGTAACGGACAGACGCTAGCGACCTAAGCTTCGCATACCACTAGTACAGTGCTAGAGAGGCTAGGATAACAGCAGCGCTGCATATAGATAGACCCTATATACTACTAGTAAGGCGCTAGAGGGGCCTAAAAACGTGCGACAGCAGCGACAGCGCGCAGATAGTCCCTACATACTACTAGTAAGGTGCCAGAGGGGTCATAACAAAACGCGCCGTCAACGCCTGCGAGGAGCGACAGTAGCGCTAGGGGCAAGGCGCGAGGGGGGAGGGAGAGCGTAGCGGACAACTATACAGGACAGGAGGCAGTACCTACACACAAGGGAGACATCACTAGTAGAGGCAAGCGTGACAGGGTGGGCGGTCAAGGCTAGAGGACAACAGCAACCTACTAGCGCAGGCGTTACGCCTGCGCTTGCCTAGGGACGCACATACGGCACATTAGCAAAAGGTGTTTTCCCCCCAGTACAGGCAAGCCTTTAGGAGCTGCTTCTATGACTAGCTAACAGGGGTTTTTTTGTTTACCTAGTGTAAATAGTAGCAATAGTCTACATAAGCCAATAGGGCTTGCATTAGACAGTAAACAAGAATTAATAATAATAATAATAATAGTTACACTTGCTATACTAACCTAATTAAATATATACCTAACATTCTAGTTTTGCTTTATAATAGTTTTAACAAGCTATAGGCATAACGTTACTAAAGGTATTAATAAAAGTAGCAAGGTTAAGACAACGTTATATGCTGTTAGTTAGAGAGACTTTTAGCATAATAGAAACTTTAAAGACAAAGTCCTAGGAAGGGGGGATAATGTTACGAACTACTAGCGCTAGCTCTACTATAACCTATTGCCTTGAGGGAGTTGCTCTGTTAGAACTAAAGGCAACAATAGAGCAGAGTCGCTAACTAAGCAAGAAGGCTTGGCGCTCCCTACGCTCTCCCTAACATAATAGAGCAAGCAGAGCAAGTTATATGTTAGATGCTCTTAGTGCTCTTACTAATCTTATAGAGCAAGTAGAGCAGGGCAGAGCACTTAACATTATATATCTCTATATCTAGAAGGCAAACTCTCTTTATAGAAGTTTATGTTTAATCTTCTTAGTTATACTTAATATATTAGTTACCTAATTCTTATAGATTATACCCTTAATACTATAAGATTACCTTGCATTGCTAGACCTTATCTTCGCCCTAAGAATTAACTAACAAGACTACTACTTCTACTAACAACTACTAAACCCTTAACTTCTCTTAAGAACTTAAGACCTAGTAGAAGTAGTACTATAACATAGTTATAGAATAGGTTACGTTGTTATACGTAAATTTTGCTTATAGGAGTAGGCTAGCCTATTATGTTTATTTCTTGTTAATATAGGCTCTAAGGTATTACTTTAGCGTTTAGTTTTGCTATTCTGTTTGTCTATTAGTTTATAGGTAGAAGGCTATGCTTAGCTAGCGTTTTACCTTTAAAGTAAAGCAGAAGTCTAACTAGAATTAGCTAGTAAATATACTGCCCTAGTTAGAGACTATGCCCTAAGGGAGGCTAAAGAATTAAACTATTTTAGAGATAAAAATGTTAGCAAAGTCTGCTGCTTAGAGGGTTTTTACTATAGGAATATATCTTGCTATCTTAGTATACCTGTCTACTACTACTAGGATTATATTATACATAACAGGGCTATAATAGCTTAGTAGTAGTCTAGTAATAAAGTCTATAGTAAGTTATAACTAGGGACTGTTAGGTTATAGAAGCAACTATAGTTTGCTATATAGATGCTGTTATAACAACTTAGTTAATAGACAAGTTAAACAAAAGTTAATATACTCCCTTACTTCTAGTTCTATATTTAGCTAGAAGTATTTCTAAGTAATTAACTCTTAAGTTTTAGCTCTACTAAAGTGTCCTGCTAACAGATTATTATAATAAAGCTATAGCACTTCTTGCCTTAGCAAGGGTTCCTCTAGCACGTATAGCCTACCTTTATAGCGTAGCATGCCCTAGCCGTTAAAGGCCTATAGGTTAAGTCTTTGTCTAGCGTAACGCTGCTGTCTTGTAGTCTTAGCACTGTCTTTTTATATCCTAGTTGTCTAGGGATCTAAGCGTTATAGCTCTCTAATTTATGTTATAAGTGAGCTTAATAGCTCTTTATATAGCTGTTCTCTAGCCCTAGCCTTCTTAGCCTATGCTCTTATAAGCCTCTATGTTACTCGTATTGCTCCTTAAGCCACGAGTACCTCGCTAGAGGGCCTGCTTGCTCCTAGCGGCCTTACTGCGTTTTGTAACTCTTCTAAGACATTATATATAGGATATAGTATGCCTGCTATGTAAATAGCTATTATCTAGCTACATGTTAAATCCTGCTCTAGCCTTAGCTATAAGGATTAACTCTCTTCCTCTAGCCGTAGTTTCTGCTATAGGCTAGGCAACAAGTTAGTCTTTTCTAGATCTAGCGCTTCGCTTGCGCCCTAGGGTCGTCTTAATAGCCTATCTATAAGATTGCTTTTCCCTAGCCTATGTTTAATTTTAAAATTATAGGCTGTAATAAGCATTGCCTATCTTGCTTGTCTCTTTATAAAAGTTTACGCGTTTATAAACCCTTATAGGTTATTATAGTCTAATAGGACCTCTAGCCTAATTGCTAGGCCTTTAACGTAGTAACGCTAGTGTTTTATTGCCTATATAATAGCTCCTAGTTCTTAATTATAAGTCTTATAGTTTTGTTTAGCTCTATTAAGCTTTCTTAACTAGAAGGCTATAGAGTGCTAGTTGCTGTCTTTAAACTTCTATAAGAAAATAGCAGCATACCTATAAATTAAAGCGTCTGTCTTAAGTTATAAAAGGAGCTCTAGATTATAGTGCCTTAAAAGTAGTGCTTTTAAAAAGATTTTGCTTATCTAGCGTTTCGCTTGCTCTACCTTAGGGGTCTAGTAGAAAGGCCTAGGCTTCTTTCCCTGCTTTAATCCTTTTAGCAGGTTAGTAATTAGCTTTGTAATAATAGAGAATCTATATATAAAGCGTCTATAGAAGTTAATAAAGCCTAAGTAGATCTAAACGTCTTAGAACGTGCTTAGGGTCTTCTAGTTTACTACTGTTAACACTTGCTTAGGGTCTATCTCTACGCTATTAGGGCGCATAATAAACCTAAGGAATTTAACATAGTCTACTATAAAAGCACACTTTTTTAAATTTATAAATAGACTAGGGCTTCGAAATCAGACTCTGCACCTCTACGTAGTGAAGCCTAGGAACCTGACTCTTATAGAGATTAGAGCTAGCGCAGAGACGTTGCGTTAATAGTAGTGTAGTAGGTAACGCTGCTCTGTAGTAAGACAGTGCAGAGTTTTTACACTAGCGCTACTATAAACAACACCTATAATAGTTAGAAAAACAGTTTATAAACTCTATTAACATAAAGGACTATCCTTAAGCACCTAACAGTAACAATATAATAACATAGCAAAACGCTTTATTCTCTACACCCTTAGGCAGACAAAACAGCAGCAGCTATGCAACGGACAGACGCTAGCGACCTAAGCTTCACATACCACTAGTATAGTGCCAGAGAGGCTAGGATAACAGCAGCGCTGCACATAGATGGACCCTGTATACTACTAGTAAGGCGCTAGAGGGGCCCAAAAACGTGCAACGGCGGCGACAGCGCGCAGATAGTCCCCACATACTACTAGTAAGGTGCTAGAGGGGTCATAACAAAACGCACTGTTAACGCCTGCGAGGAGCGACAGTAGCGCTAGGGGCAAGGCGCGAGGGGGGAGGGGGATCGTAGCGGACAACTATACAGGACAGGAGGCAGTACCTACACATAAGGGAGACATCACTAGTAGAGGCAAGCGTGACAGGGTAGGCGGTTAAGGCTAGAGGACAACAGCAACCTACTAGCGCAGGCGTCACGCCTGCGCTTGCCTAGGGACGCACATATGGCACATTAGCGAAAGGTGTTTTACCCCTAGTACAGGCAAGCCTTTGGGAGCTGCTTCTACGACTAGCTAACAGGGGGTTTTTTGTTCACCTAGTGTAAATAGTGGCAATAGTCTGCATAAGCCAATAGGGCTTGCATTAGACGGTAAACAAGAATTAATAATAATAATATAAATAGACTATACTAGCGTAGTTAGTTAAATATTCTTTAGACATAGTCCTAGTAGTCTTTTTTGTTATTAGAGAAAATTAGGATATTATTAAGATACATAACATAGAATACGTTAGTATATCCTGCTATTGCCTTATTAATATAGCCTTAGAAAGTAGCTAGAGCATTAGTAAGCCTAAACAGCATAATAAGGTATTTAAAATAGCTATAACATATATAGAACGCTGTCTTCTACTTGTTGCCTTACTAGATCTATATATAGTAATACGCGTCCTTTAGGTCTAACTTTATAAAGACTACTACGCCTATTAGACAATCTAGCGTCTTGCTAATAAGGGGTAGCGCTAGCTAGTTTTTCTAAGTTACCTTGTTTAGGCCTTAATAGTCTATGTATAGTTATAGACTTCTATCTTTCTTAGGGACAAAGAGTATTAGGGCTCCTATAGGGCTTATACTTTTATAAATCTAGCGTTTTGCTTTTGCCTGCTTAATGTAGTCTTATAGGACCTAGAGTTCCTTTAGAGATAGGTTATATAGCAGGCTATAAGGGGCAGTAGTACTATTCTCTAGTTCTATAGCGTAGTTAGCTTTATAGTAGTCTAGTAGCGTCCTAGCAGCGTCTTTGTTAGCTACGTCTTAATATTCCCTTAGCTTAGAAAGTAATATAACTTCTTTTTGTTCTGCTAGTCTTAACGTAAGTACGCTACTAACTATAACAGCGTATATATATAACTTGTTATTAAGAGTATTTATAAATACGTCTGCTTCCTCTAGCTATAGGGCTAGTAAGTTAAGCTTCTATTGCTACTCCTTTGCTTTATAGTTAATTATAATATAACTCTCTTTAAGGCTAGATAGACCTAGAATAACAGGTTATGCTACATTAGCTATGCTATAGAAGATAAGAGAGAGCTCTTTTAGCTTTCCCTAGCTATTTTATATCTCTAGCGTTACGCTATAGGCATGTTGCCTATAAGCCTTTGTTAAATTAGGGAATTAATAGGTAGGTAGGGCTATACTCTATACTTCTTATAAACTCTATTCTAAGGCATGCTTTTTATTAACTATGTTAACTTCTGCTCTATAGTTAAGGAGCATAGAGGTTATAACCTATTTGCTGTTGTTATATTAAATTTTCTCTATAGATAGAAATTAAGTTTCTCTCTATAGTTAAGGAGGCTCCTAGAAGGGAGAGACGTTCCTAGGAGGTCCTAGTTTTTTAAAAGCAGGATTATGTTTATAGTAGATATAGTAGCCTGCTCTTTCTTCCTATTCTATTCTTTTTTCTTATAGTCTTATAACTAATAGCTTAGTTTTTTATAGTAGAAGCAAGTTTTATTAGGCAGGCTCTCTATGTTTAGCAAGCAGGTTAACTACGTTGTTTTTTCTTAGTAAGGGGTATTTTTAGTTTGTTAGAACTAAGATTATTATAGGGTGCTAGCGTTTTATATATGTTTTAGATTCTCTCTTTTGTTTTTCTATAAGTTATTTTTTAGAGTTAAGGCCTAATCTACTAGCTTATAGTAACTCTTTAGGAAATTAGCATAGTTTAATAGAGCTATCTAGATCTTAGAGTAGAGTTTAGTATATAGGTATATTATTAGATGCTTTTGTTTATAGAGGGGCTTAATTTAACCTTCTAGAGTTACTAAAAACGCTATAAATTTATTTACTAATTAACTTTCTTGCTATTAGGCTTAGCTATATTATAAAGTAACCTATAGTTTATAGTTAATTAGACTCTTTATTAGGTCTAGAAGAAAGTCTATTATCTGTTGCTATCCTAGCGTTTTACCTTTGTCTTCCTGTTCCCTTTATATCTAGAGTTAATAATAGGTAAGTTAAAGGTATTAGAGCATAAATATAATCTGCTAGTCCTATAGAAGGAACGCTTAAGAGTCTAGATAAAAAGCAATTTATAATTAAGTCTTAAAGTTCTAATATTTCTAGATTCTTTTGCCCTTAAAGATAGAAATCTTCTCTATCTTTAGGCTATAGCTTAGGGTTAGTTCTCTGCTAGCTAGGCGCCTTCGTCGTGCTAGGCGTTTGTTAGGTTCTAGGGACGTTGCGATCCTATCCTCCTAGCTAGGGGACAGGGAGGAGCTTAACGTAGGTTTGCTAACAAGGCGACGTTAGTGTAGGCTAATCTCTCTATAGAGGTCCTGCTCTTATACTTGTTAGGCTAGTTCTTTTTGCTGTCGCTTTAGCTACGTTATCTTAGCTATAATAAAGAAGTCTATAAGAGGATCTTTAGAGACTAATTAGTTATCTATTGCTTAAGTATGCTAAGCTGCTACCCTTAAAGAGAAAAGAGAATTTATAATTATAATAAGTTATGTAGCAATAAGCAACACTTAAGTAAAAATTAAAAAGTAAAGTTAAAAAAAGACTAAATTCTGCTCTCCTTCTAGAGGGTTCTAGTCCTCCTTATAGTAGGACGACTACAAGCTAGTGTCTCGCTAGCGTCTCGCTAGCGCGGCGGCGCCTAGGCAGCCTCACATGGGTGTCCGCGTTAGTGTGTCGGCACTGGCGTTACACTAACACTAGCTCTATACTACCTTGAATTAAATTTCCTAAACGTCTAGCCTCTTATACTACAATAAGTCCTTATATAAATTTACTAGTAACTAGTCCCTTATAAAATAGTAGATCTTTATACCCTATTCTATAAACTAGGAGCAGGTTACTCTAGTTAAAGCTATGTCTGCTAGTAGCTAGGTTATTAATCCTATAGTACTAGTAAAAGCTATAACTCTCTTAGAGAACTAGGTAATTAATTTGCTAGACAATTACTTTCTTAGTTATATAGACTCTAGTTATAATAATAACAAGACAAGTCTCTGCTAGATTAAGCATTTTAATAAGATAATAGTAGGGATTGCTAGGGGTTAATAGAGACTGCTCCTTATAGACAGTTATAGCTCCTACTTTACTAAAGAGTTCTTAGAGTTTGTAGCAAGTAAGCGTATATAAGTCTTTGCCCTCCCCCTATATACTACGCACTTTCTCTAACTACTAGATATAGAGTGCTTCTAACTACTAAAGTAGTACTAGCATAAAGTCCTTAACTAGGCCTTAAGGAGTAGAGCTAAGAATATAACTAAGACTAATTTCTTTGCTACTATTAAGAGTGTACGTCATAGCGCGTTTAAGTCCTCTATAATCTTTAGCAGTTAGCAAAGAACTAGGCTTAAACTATAGAATCTTAAGCTTGTTTTAGTAGGTCTCTAGGCCTAGAAAAGAACTAATAAGCGCCTAAAGGTCTTAAGGAATAAGCAAGTAATGCTTTTACTATAAAAGATGTTCTCTAAGTTATATAATTGTCCTTTAACTCTACTCTGCCTGTTCTCTAATGCTAAGATAGATAAAGAGTTATATAACATTCATAGGTAGAGAAAGACAATTTCTACCTCTAACGCCCTTATAAACATTAAATAGATCTAGGAAGGGTAGAATCCTCCTAAAACGCCTCCTTAGGTCATACCTAAGCCTAGTAGCCCTAGCTAGAAGACTCCCCTTACTATCTATACGCTCTGTAGTCAAAACCTCCGACTCTAGGGCCTTATCTAAAATATAGGCGCTTTACTTAACGTTATAGACAATATTAAACGCTATTTTAGAGGGGCTAAAGATTAAGCTGCTAACGCTTCTCTATATAAGGATAAGCTCCTTTCTATATAAGCAGCATAGAACGCCTATAAGGAGCGCTGCAAGCGTAAAAGGAGGACGATTACTATAAGTAGAGAAGCAATTTACGCCTTAGAGGCGTGAGGGATAGTTAAAAGGCGCCGCGAGGATAAGATCTCTGCATTAGAGCGTTAACTTAGCGCCTAGCTAGCTTAGGAGAGGGCTAAGGTCTTTACTAAATAGAGGACTCTACTATAACGGCGCAGGCACGACAATAGGTCTGAATGCAGTTGGAATCTATTAGAGGCATATAGAAGTACATGGGGACTTAGGAACCTAGGAATTCCATTAACACCTATAGGCCTTGTACGAAAGGATATAGAAAAACTACTAAGCTAGCTATAGAGAGGAAGGGGACTATATACATGAGGGAATAGGGGTATAGCAGGGGGCAAGGGTTGGACCTAATATAGTACGCGTTCGGGCCTAATGTGGGACGCGTTTAGACCTAAAGGGAAATTAGCAGACCCCTAATTAGAGGTTGGCAGGACTTAGCCTAGAACAAGGTCGTTACCTTGTTACACCTACGCTTAAACCTTAGGAACTATAGCAAGCAATATAAGAGGAGACAGCGTGCGGGGGAGCCACGGCAAAGGGATATAGAAAAGTAGTATAAAAAGGACAGTTTCCTGCTTAGGTTTGCCTGCTAGCAGTTAATTAAGAACCCTAGGCTTATTTACTAGCGCCGCTACTCCTATCGCTGCTCAGAAAACGACACTCTAGCTGCTGTAGTTGTAGCTACCTTCTGGGGCAAGGATGATCCTTACGATTCCCTAGTTACTGCTAAAAAACGCGTAGAGGAGAGAAGACTATGGGAGGAGGCTGCTACTGAGTCTCAGCCTATCATCATTAAATCCGATTTAGAGAGCTCCTCTAGCTGCGACACCGACGGAGAATTTGACTCTGTAAGCAGGTGGGGGCCAGGTGTCACTGGAGATAGAGAGCAGATATGGTGGGTGAATTGAGGGTTCTTGTGTGTATTGTGTGTAGCTCATGTATGTGTCCTTATGTGTATGTGTCGTGTACAAATTAGAGGCTCTTATAGTAGTTAGTTGATTGAGCTTAGTCATAGGACCGTAGTCATGTGACGGAGCTCTGGCTGCGTACAGACTCTAATCTAGATCTGTACACTAGCAATTGAGTGATTGACCTCACTAATCCTTAAGCTATATTAAATAGTATTCTATATAGATATTTGAAGGATTTTGATGATATATTATCGTTGAGCCCAGGGGGCCGAGCGTAGCGAGGCCTTTTTGAATAAAAGCGAAGTCGTGTACGGGCCGAGTAACTTCTCAGCTTGCTAACAGTTCCCTACTGTATTAGGGAAGGAGCTTGCTATTTACGGACGGTTCGCCAAAAGTTACGACGTAACTGCTCGTATTAGCCTTGGCGTGCCCTGATTGGCTGGGGAGGGGGAGGGAGGGGGAGTGGAGGCTCATCTCACGGGCTAACATCCTCTCACGGGCCTCCCCCTTTCTGGATCACGTGATCTGCAAGGTACTCAACTACAATTTCTCATAATATCGTCACTCTATTCTCTTGAAACCCTCCAGCCATGTTGCTCTACGACTTCATCAAGCGTCAATTCTTCACCGAGGCCTCTGCCAAGCACAGGCCTGCCGAGGTCCATACTAGGTCCAAACTACCTACTAAAACCTATACAAAATCCTGACAGTATACGGACCGTAGTACTGACTGTTCGGAGCGCTGATTATAGCTAACGTTTAAATAGATTTTAGTTGTTCAATTTGCATAGCTATTTGAACAAGGAGAAGCTATAAGGCGAGTAGTAGAGACTAATGATATTCTGTAAGCAGTCGTGCTTACTCATCTCCTGCATAGCCATCTCGGCTCATCACACATCACACACACACACACACACACAATACACTCATCTACAATCCATTAGAACCAACCCCCCTGCTTACATATTCCATAAAAAAATACTAGCTCCTTCGTAGTGAGGATTGTGAAGGCTCGTTCATGGGAACGGAGACTGAGTGGCGGGTAGGTTTACAAATACAAAGCAGCATTCTTACGAATTTTGTAAGGGTGGCTGGCTGAGTCCATTGGAATGTTTTTGGAATTGCTTCCAGCCTTAAGATCGTCTGTTGATTTCTTGATCAGGAAGGCATCCTCCACCGCGATTGCGGGAGAGAGGATCCTCCCTCTCCAGTGCTACTGGTTTCTTGCCGTAAAGGCGCGTGGCAACGAACTGGCCATCTCCGCGGAATTTCGTGACAAGATTACTGTCTTCAGCGTACCCAACGTAGCGTAGTTTTGAAACTACGGAATGGCAATACTCTACCATAACTAGGTTTTTTTAAAAAAACTTGCTTTATGGATAAATAATAAATAACGTAAACCATCACCGAGTGAGCCACATCACCAAGTGAGCCAAAATCTCTTGGCAACCAACATCACTACCTCTACGCGTAATGTCTTAACCAACTCTATCTAATTAATCTTAAAAAGAAGGCAGGATAGAGCTTGCTATTTAGGCCTACAAGCAAGGTTAATTTAAAAGCCTCCAACGCGCTGCTAAGGCATTCAACATCACTAGAGCAACCCTCTAGCGCAGATATAACAGAACTAAATCACGACGCAATTATACCCCAAATTCGCTAAAGCTTACCCACACTAAAGAGCAGACGATCGTCTGATATATCCTTAACCTTAATTCGGGAGGATTTGCGCCCTAGCTATGCGAGGTGGCAGATATAGCAGATAAACTGTTAGCTACGTGGGGTGGAAAGCCTGTAGGCAAGTGCTAGGCTAAGCAATTTATAACGCGTTTAGACGCGCTTAAGATAGCCTTTAATTAAGCAAAAGATAGGCAGAGGATATAACAGGAAGATCCTAAGGTAATTAGCGCGTGGTTTTAACTTGTAGAGGACACTAAAGCTAAGTACAGCGTCTACGACGACAATACACATAACTTTAACAAGACTAGGTTCTAGATAGGCGTTATTAGGTTAATAAAAGTTGTTACTAGTTCTAAGAGACGTATAAGGCCTATTCTTACTTAGCCTAGCGATCGCGAGTAGGTTACAGTCGTCTAGAGCATCTCTGCTATAGGAGATGCAACCCTGCCATTCATTATCTACAAAGGCCACGTCTATATCTCTGCCTAGTATAAGGAGACGTCAATACTGCGCAATTGGAAGCTATTAGTATCTAAGAACGGCTGGACAAACAACGCGCTTAGTCTTAAGTAGTTAAAGCACTTTAACGCGCATATAAAGACGCGTTAGGTAGGGGTGTATTAGCTGCTTATCCTAGACGGCCACGAGAGCTATTAGTCCTAGGATTTTAAGGACTACTGCCTTAAGAACAAGATCCTAACGCTCTATATGCTAGCCTATTTGTCGTATATACTCTAGCCGCTTGACGTAGTCTGCTTCTTGCTATTAAAGCGCAAGTACTTCTAGCGCGTTTAGGACTTGGCACGAAAGCGCGTCTTCTATATTAACAAGGAAGGCTTCCTGCTAGCCTTTAGGGACGCGTTTTTTAACGTGTTTACGACAGAGAACTGCAAGAAGGCCTTTAAAGCAGCTGGGCTAGTTCCTCTTGATCTATTAGCTGTCCTAAACTGTCTTGAAGTATGACTACGTACCCTGCTAGGACCCCCTCTACTAGAGACGCTGTAGCAGTTAAAGACTCTAAGCAATTTGCTTAAATTTAGATTACAGTTAAAGCTTATGCTTAAATCTATTGCTTAGTTGCTAAATACAGCCTAGTCTAGGCTTGCGTAGCTTGTTAAAGGCGCTGAGATGATAATGTAAGGGAGCGTGCTTATAGGGACCCGCCTTGCTGAGCTTGAAGAGCAATTAGCAGTAATAACAAAGCGAAAAGCGCGGAAGCGGAAGCGGATCCAGCAAGGTGGCACAATGGAGTACGGGACTGCAGCAGCGCAGGTAGCTGCTGAGGCGCCTATAGTAGCTCAGCAGTCTAAGAAGGCTTGTGGTGGTAGTGGTCAAGAAAGAGCTTAACCAGCTTTACGGCGCTGTGGGAACTGTGGAGGGACTAGGCACAACGCGCGAACGTGCTAGGTAGATGTAGCAGAACCTTCTAAGTCTAAGGCAAGTACGCAGTATATTTTTTTAGATAGTTCTGATAATGGTTTAGACGATCTAAGAAGTTAAGGTGGTCGCGCCAAGAGATTTTGGCTCACTCAGTGATGTGGCTCACTCGGTGATGGTTTACGTTAACACTATAATTTATAATTAGAATTAATAGAAATATTTTATATTGCTAGAGTGGAGGGATGGTGTTCCGTAGTTTCAAAACTACGGTACGTTGGGCACGCTGACTGTCTTGTTTGGCTGGAAACCCCGATTCACAATGGATGACATTTCCCCAATCTGCATTCGAATAATTGAACGGTTGTTGTAGGCTAGCTTTTCCCTACACTACGGATCTCATTCAACTCAATGAGTGGAAAAACTGGTTCCACCCATTAAGGGGGGATTTTGGCATAAGAATTTCCAACCAATGAGTAGGAATAAAAAAGCGAAAAATAGCAGATTTTCAACGATTTAGCTAGCAATTTGCTTTCTAGTTGCTCTAGTTTAGTGTACCAAGATCTGTATTTTAGGAAGCTATGCTAGTGTACCAAGCAATCACTCCAACCATCAGCCCCCATCAATTGCCCCTCCCACCCCTGCCCCAATTAATACCAAATCTGCCCTTACGCCCTGCCCTGCCCTAGCTGCCTACTTTCCCGTGAATTAACCCTCTGCACCATAATCTGCATCATAATTAGTCTACAATCAAGCCTAAATACGATAGAAATACTTAACTAATAGAGATGATAGAGATAATTAAGATAATAGAGATAGAGATAGGCGAGGTATTATAGGGAAATAAACGAGGTAGCAGAGGAGGGATAGAGGAGGCTTTATATTATCCATAAAAGCTGCCAAGCCCTAAGCAGTGGGGGATCTACCCTGAGCACCCAACCTTAGATTTAAAGAACCCCCCTCTGCACTTTATAAGTCAGATTTTTCGTACACAATATGTACGTTTTCCACTCATTAAGTATGAAAAACCTAACTTAATAAGTGCCGTGAGTGGGTATTTCTCACTCATTAAGTAGGGTTTTCCACTCATTGAGTGGAAAAAGTTCTGTAATTAGTGTACTAAGCAACCGGGCGAGGAGTTTGGTTCGTGTCTCCTTCGTCAACCCCACCCCGTCGCTGATGGCGTCTATTAGCTTGGCCCATTTGTCGATCACTTTCTACTCGATGCTAGAAAAAAGGATGGGCTCGTTTTTGTCTATCTTGCGGATGTAGAGCTGCCATACAACAATTAGGGTTTAGCGTTCGCCACAATTCAACGTCGGCTGACCAAAATACATGTCTGGAGTTGTCGTCCAGCAGGGAGCGAAGCTTTCCGAACGCGGGCAGCAGCTTCGTCAGCGGCAAATAGAAGGAGATGTCCGAAAGTGGGACGGTGGGCCTTGTGTACGTGGTGAATTCTTGGAGAAAGCCTCTAGGACCCATCTCCCCCATGATCGTGTTATAATGATAAACACAGCATTGGTAATACTCCTCCTCTTCCATTTGCGGTAGAATGCACTTGGCAATAGCGGCAAAAGTCGGAACTTCGTCCACAGGATTGGTGCAACAGTTCCATACCCATCTAATGGGCGGATGAATGTGTCGAAGCTGCACATCGTCCCAAGGGATCTAATGGAACGATCTCGATGGTGCTGCACCCTGAGATGCAACATGTACATCACAGTCAAGGACGCAGTCCAACATGAGGCGTGGCTTGCTGAAGCAATCCCAAAGGTTGTTCTGCGTCGCTGCAGGTTTAGTCCGAGTGTAATGATTGGTCGGGATCTCGTCAGACTCTGGCAGCGCCACAGTGCGGAGTATTACATCGCAATACCTGCGTGGGCACCAGACATCTTTCGGGTTGCTGGCCGGGTCCCTCGGAACATTGCTAGAATTGTTTGCGTGGTCGAGATCATGCGTCTCCTCCTTGGAACTGTCTGCGTCCTCCTCCTTCTCAGACTTGCTAATAAGGCAGGATTCTCTATACGAAGGAGATAGTATTTTCTTAAGAATATCCAAAAAAAATCTATCAGAGGGCAGGATCCTAATTCTATCTAAATCATCTTACCAATCCTCTTAATGCTTGATAGCCACACTGTTTGTATAGCTATATTAACAAGGAGAGGTTGTAAGGTTGATACTGAAAGGCCAAGGATATTCCTCGCAAAATACTAGCTCCTTTGTCGGTTGACCGGGGTTCATGAACGATGTACGCCCAAAGGCGTACACACAAAGGGTTGAGCAGACAAGTAGATTAGTTCTGTAATGGTTGCTACCTCTCATCTTAGCGAGGACGAGAGGTTATAACCTCCTGCCAAGCCCGCACGGATGTCACATAAGGTAAGCTCATGTGACTCCGCGCAAGGCTGGGAATCTATGTACGGACATCCTTCGTATTTATTTAATCATGCCTTGGCTTCGCCAAATGCCTGACCTTGTCCTTGGTCACCGTGCTCCTTAGTAATATTATTATTATTGATTCTTGTTTACCGTCTGATGTAAGCCCTATTAGCTTATGCAGACTATTGCCACTATTTACACTAGGTGAACAAAAAACCCCCTGTTGGCTAGTCGTAGAAGCAGCTCCCGAAGGCTTGCCTGTACTGGGGGAAAAACACCTTTCGTTTGTGTGCCATATGTGCGTACCCAGGCAGGCGCAGGCAAGACGCCTGCGCCTATAGGTTGCTGTTGTCCTCTAGCCTTGACCGCCCACCCTGTCACGCTTTCCCTAACCTAAGTCCTAAATGCCCTCTATGTCTGACGTCCCTTATACCTTATAATGTTACGTGTGTCTGTCTTCGTCCTCCCCTCTTCTACTCTATGCTCTGTTAGTATAGCCTCTACGTCTACTGTTCTCCTAGCGCCTGTTGTTGTAACATGACGCCTAAACTGCTGTTGCAACATAACGACCCGTCTAAAGGACTCTCTCCTTCTGCTAAAGCAGGATCTTTGCCCCTTTGTATTAGGTGTCTGTTACCCTAGGGTCCTAACCTAGGTTCTCTTCTACAGGAAAGAGTGACGATCTACGTCTTACGATTATGGTTATCTAGCTTAGGGCAGTTGTAGAGGCGAGGGGTGGTGAGAGGTTCGTCCAGCCTAGGGGTGAGAGGTCTGCCTGGGCTGCTATTTCGTCTGCGTAGCGAGGGAGTGGGGTGCGAAGGTCGTTTTTCAATTGTATCGTTTAGTTGCCGTAGGTAGGTAGGTAGTCCTTTGCGTTGTGGGGTTCGTAACTGTTCTGACTGTCGTGGGCGCGTTGAGTTGTGTTGCGCACGGTCGCGGTGAAAATTCTGCTCTGTCTCACCACAGGGCATCGTCACCCACCGCGCCGCCCTCAACGCGACGTCTCTGCGCTGGCTCTGAGCTCATGAGAGTCAGGTTCCCAGGCTTCACCGCGTGGAGGTGCAGAGTCCGATTTCGAAGCCCTCCTCAGTAATATACGTCCGGGTGGTACTCAATGAGGGACTGCGCAAGAATGGAGAGAGAGCGCCTGGTGGACTGGACAGTCTCCGAAATCTTTGCGCCAAGTTCCTCGGCTTCTTAATCGCCATGTATTTCGAGAATCGTTGTCGCGCTGTAAACCATCTTCGATATCAATAATACGTTGAGTTCTGCTCCTGCTGCAGCGCCCAAAACAGTTGATGTGTCTCGACAGGACTCTGAGGTGGAGCTGATGCTGACAGAGATTGTGATATTCGGGAGGGGTCCATACGGCGGCATTCCGAGATGCGTGTAGGTCGTGTCCTTTCCCTGGAGGCTTGAAGAGTCCCTCTGCGTCAAGCCAACTTCCATTTCCATAATTCCACGCCGCACCCGGAAAGGGATAGGGGTGATCTCACGAATGCATGATTTCGAAGGGATGTATGAAAGGCCTCCTGTACTTTTTCTCGATATGGGCCCACAGCAATGTGGTGGTGGAGCGGTGGTCTAAGAGGGAACTTTCCTCTTTCGCGGCAACCTTTTCCCACTTGCCTTGATCTTTTAGAAAACATATGTGGCTTCTTTCCAAACCTGCTCCCTCGTGAAGCCTGCATATTCTGACCAACAGGCGGCAGATTTCTCTACCATTGAGTACGTGAAGGCGGGGTCCTTGAGTTGCAAAAACTTCTTGAAGTTGTCATGCTCCTCAATCTTCACATCCGTGGTTGCTGCAGTCATTTCGAGCGGCATCATTGCCCGCGGGAGGTGGGAGGTGGCTAGGGGCGGGCGGGCAGGAATCGAGAAGCGTCTGTTGCTGGAAGGACTTGGTTAGCAACAGCGCGCGGATAAGCAAGACATGAAGAAGGACTACCTGGAGATGAGTTCCCCAGACACGCGGAAGAGATCGAGGGCGTGGCTGCAAGGAAGTGCGAAAGTCGTAGGGCGCGCTTTGTCGTCGGGGAGGAGTATGAAGCCCGCTTGGTGCAGATGCAGACACTTGGGAAATGAGCGACGCTGTGGGGGGTATCGAAGTGGTGGTTCGGAATAGTGAGCGGAGGGGGAGACGTTAAGGGAAGGAGCAACTAGCCACACAGGTACTACGCCTTCTAGCACACAGCCACTGATATACAGTATTCCAGCAAGTATTTAGGCAAGAGCACGCATCAAAGTATTGCTATATGTAAGATTAGATGTCTATTCTACTTAACATGAATGGCCGTCAACCAAATAGAGAATATTAAAAATCTCACTGGCTGCGAAACCAACATTGGAAGTAGCCTCTCCTTGTGCTGCAAGGCAACACCTGCACATGCATACTCCGCAGAAATATGCTCTACGCAGATATCCTGCTTATCTCAGCGGCCATGATACTCAGCTGCGTGCTCGCCTTGTGTCTCGGCGTTGGGGAAGAACACACCACATGGAACTCGGCTCACAGGAAGTCGAAATACCTCGTTTGTACGGGCTGTGCCTTGTTACAAACTGAGTCCGCTTTACCCCTCGCCGAGTAATGGGGACTAGGCAGCGCCGGCCAAGAGCTGCTGGTACGCATGAACGAGCTTGAGCTCGACCATCCATGATGGCTGAATTGTTGGACCTGTTGGAGACTGGTACTTGTTGGCGTCCACGATAGCCGCCTTCTTGTTTTAAGCACATAGAATGGGCTCACCCAGATGAGGAATAGGGTCAAGTAAGTCTACTGCGAAGCGTCACGAGTACAAGGCACTAGTCTGTATATACTTGTCCGCCCTAGCCCTGTCCGAAATTGAGAAGGACGTCTTCGACATCCTGTTCCAAGTCCCGCTCTGGCCATACTTCCCTTGCAAGCGCGATGAGCCTTGTCAGCGAGACGAAGTGAGTTTCTGCAAATCCGGCAAGCTCTACCCCGTTTACAACGAGAACAGTAGGTAGTGTACTCAAAACTCGCACAAAATCCGTCGTTGCGTTTAAGTAGAATTTTGCATAGACAAGGGTGGGTTGGAAGAGGGCCTGGAGCGATCCAGGACCATGGGGCGTCGCGGCTGCCTCGATTGCTGTAGGAAGCCGTGTGGAACCAACTGAGCCTCTACGGGGTCCCATTTCTAAAATGATCTGCCCTCCAAGTGCAGTAAGAGATGGCCTCTTATCAACAATGAGTGGGAACTGGTGGTCGTCGAAGTCCGCCCAAAAGGGCTCCACTGTGCGTGGTAGAGCATCGACGTTGTCTCCGCCGGCGGCGCAACCTTCCCGGGTACTCTCCCTGAAACTGCGCTTACGAGGGATCATCGTAGACGGCCCAACTTCGATGGCAGTGCTGTTGCTCGCAGTATTGACGATAGCCTTGCTTGCGGATGTTGACACTCTCTTGTTGGTGCCCCTGACCCCCGTGATCGTGCCGAAAGCCTGGTCGACCAGCCGAAGTGGTAGGGTCCTGAGCATTTCCTGCCCAACCCAGGATCTTGTGCTTCCTCCGGCCTCTGCTAACGACGGCTGGTGGATGGAGAACGTAGTCTGCTACAGCAAGGACTGCATGTTTGTTAGAGCCACCAAGAGAGGGAGGAGGTGTATCTTACCACCTAGTGCACTGCGGATCGATTTCCACTCGACGCAGCGACCATAGCAGCGAAGACATACGCCCCGGGTCCATGTGCAACAGCCGCGCCGCAAGCAGGGTGTTGGTCACGAGTACGAAGGAGCTAATATTCCATGATAATAGCTTTGGTCTCTCGTATTAACCTTACAACTTACCCTTCTTAGTCGAGCTAGAGGAATGGAGTGACTATAAGCTATAGAGAGAATTGATAAAATGATATAGGGCAGAATTGGGATCATGCCCTCTGCTAGAAATTATTAATGATACCAACAATCGGCCATCATATTCCTGAAAAATTACTAGCTCCTTCGTACGAGGCGGAGGGAGACAATCGAGACGGTTGACGCAGCGAGACACGGCGACGAATAACAACATAACGCTGGGTGTGCAACAGTCGTGCCGCAAGCAGCGTGTTGGTTCCAAGTGAGAGGCGGACGAGGAAACAGGGGGAAGTAATGGTCTCCATTCGCCGCGGTATTCATTATGAAACCGATTACTTTGCATCTGCCCAGATATAATTGGTCGCTTCCGGTGAAATGAACTGGGATGTGGCGTCTCTCGGTTCTGCAGCTGCCTGCATGGTCAGCTCAACCTTCGTCACCTCCACTCGAACTCCACAACCCCACTCCCATCCATCGTTGAAAGTAAATCCATCAACCTCAAGCGGCAGTTAACTGTCAACTCTCTCAATCGGGACGAGAGCCCCTACGCTCCCATCACACTTCACGTATACAACGATTTGCAAGGGAACGTGGACATGCAGCTTCATCAATGGACTCTATAACCACTCCTAGCGTTACGACACTTTACGTGACGAATTCCTTCGACTAGTCTGGGACTGGAAAAGGAAAGCATATAGAGCTGTCCCCAGAAGAGCCACTGCCTCTCCAGATCGGCCGACCGCTTGGACGCGGAGCAACCGGAGATGTGAACGAATCCGAATGTCGAGGCGTGGCGATTGCCATCAAGCGGAGGTATCTGTCCTATCATCGGCCAAACTAGACATGGAATCGGTCATGAAAGAGATGGGAAATTTGGAATGAGGGTCAGGTCATCATCATATCGTCATGATTATTGCGTCGTTTGTGCATGGAAAGGTCGTTGGTATACTGCTTTGGCCTAAAGCAGTGTGCGATCTTGGGGTATTTTTGCACGATCTATCCATGGTCGCGGGGGGTTTTGTTACCGATCAATTGGAGACTGAAGTGTACAACCGGCTTAAAGCATTGGGTGACGTGGGCTATTCAAGAAGTCAAATATACGATGCCAGTCCCAGATTCATCGAATCACCCAAAGCCTTGGGTGCCTAGCTGGAGCATTGGCCTTTCACCACGGAAGTAAAATAAGCACAAAGATCTGAAACCATCCAACATTCTGTTGACAAGCGACAAGTATCTACTTTACTGATTCTGGATCCTCGACAGACTTTTCCGAGATCATGACGAGTGCAACTAATAATGGGGAACGCGGGACTCCAAAATACTCTGCCCCCGAAGTTGCCAGTTGGATTCCAAGTGGTCGTGCCGCTGATATCTTTTCTCTAGGATGTATAGATAACAACTGTTTGCTGCTAGTCGGAACTAGAATTGCGATGTGCTCAAATTCCTGGATTCTTGGCAATGCCAAGTATTCGATTTTCCCACCCATTTTCCTGCCAAATCCTGAATTGCTAACACAACCGCGCATATCGCCACTATATAGGAGAAGGACGTCGTATAGTACGTAAAGATTTTTAAATGTATAGAGATAGTTGTAAGCAGGGGGGGTTGGTTCTGATGGATTGCAGATGAGTGTATTGTGTGTGTAATGTGTGATGAGCCGAGATGGCTAGTTATGCAGGAGATGAGTAAGCACGACTGCTTACAATAGTCTATCCTACTAATTTTTTAGAGTAGCTATACTATTATACACCACGTTACGCCTACGTTCGCTAAGAGATGGCTAGAGGACCTACGCGTCAGTCAGCCCATACAAACAAAGGAGTAAATAACAACAGCCTACTAGCCTTTAACAATCGCGCTTTAATGCTGTTAGGTAGAGGAGGCGCGACTGCGACTCCTGTCGTCGCAAGGGGCGCCGCTAGCGCTAGAAGAGCGAACAGAGGTAGTGCTAGAGGCGGGAGAGGTGTATAGTTTGCTGCGACTCCTATAGAGGAACTGCTAGTTATGTGTAACGGCGCAGGCACGACAATGGGTCCGAATGCGGTGGAAATCCACTCAGAGGCATATGGGAGTGCGTGGGGACTCAAAACCTGGGAATTCTATTGACACCTATAGGCCTTGTACGAAAGGATATCAAAAGACTACTGAGCTATCTGCGAAGAAGGGTAAGGCTATATACTGGTAGGAAAAGGGGGTGAGCCAGGGTGTGTCAGGGAACGCGCAGGGGTAGCGCCGAGTCGGGGCCGAAGTGGTTCCACTACCCATCCGAACCGGGTGGGTGCAAGCTTGAGATGGAACGAGGGCCGAGAAAATCAGACCTCGTTACATTACGTCTACTTAAAGGCCCACGTAGAGGTAACAGAGTAAACGCCCTGCTACTTCTCCGAACAATCTGTTTATAACAAAGCAACTAGCGGCGTCTTAGGGTAGCCTTGCTAATGCCTAGAGAAAGATAAGCTATATACTCTGCTTTAACTAGTTCTCCCTCTTTAACATCTTTAAGATATTTAACTAGTTAATTAACACCCTGCGCTCTGCCTATAACTATAACTTTATCTCGTTCTAATACATCTATCTATATTAAAGCAGCTCCTTAAGGAGCGCTAGTTAACCTGTAGGTGTAAGCTTTAACAGTTGCCTAAGTCTTTTACACACGCGTAGTAGTGTAATTATTCTATATATTATTTAGTTCTAGCAGATCTAATACACAACGCTGCTATAACGCTAGGGCGGTAACTTACCTAAGCCTTGGCTA
Source organism: Clohesyomyces aquaticus (assembly GCA_002105025.1). Classification (NCBI taxonomy): domain Eukaryota; kingdom Fungi; phylum Ascomycota; class Dothideomycetes; order Pleosporales; family Lindgomycetaceae; genus Clohesyomyces; species Clohesyomyces aquaticus. The sequence continues at coordinate 26,237 of MCFA01000358.1, forward strand.
AGGGGGGGGTTGCTAGAGAAGCGTAGGGGTAGTTGTGCTTTAAACGGTACAAGGTAGACGTTAGAAGTGGTAGGCTAATAGTATACTTGCGATTAGTTCATAATAAAGTGTTACTTGTTAAAGGTGCCTATATATAAGAATATAAGATTAACTACGAAGGAACTATATAGGGGATCTGTGGGTCCCTATATACTAGTCTGTTCCTTTATAATCTGTTTAATCTGTTGTTGCTAAGAGGCACAGATCGCATAGATTGTTATTCCCTTAATCTGTTAATCTGTTGCTGCTAAGTAGTATAGATTAACAGATTAGCACACGTGATGTTAGATCACGTGTCTATGTTATGCTAAGCCTCCTCTCTAAGGTCGTCAACCTCTAGAGGGCCGTCGTCCCCTGTTATTAGGTTTATACTGTTGTTAGGCTTAACTAGGTTAAAGACTAGGTTAAACATAACACTCTGTTATGCTGTCTTGTTTATAATATTACTCTAGCAAGTAATATTTATAACACTATCTCCCCTTTCTATGCTGCCTAGGGCAAAGTTGTTCTGTTCTAGGTCTACTAAATAAATAGCGTGTTAGCCCTACTTAATTAGTTAGCTAAGGTTGTCCTCTATGCCTCCTTCCTATAAAACTATTAACAGTGCCTCTAGCTCTACCCTATAACGCCTTTAACTTGCTAATTATGTTTTCTTTAATAGTTTTATTATGTTGCTATTATTATGCTGCTTATAGTATGTTTGTCTTAGCCCTAATACTAAATATAAACTGTCTTCTACTAATAGTTAGAGTTATAAAGCCTATATTAGGGCGAACGTTTATAGTATTTATAAATTTCCTAAGGGCCCCTAGGTTTCTATGTCTAAATATACGCGCTTAATCCTAACTACATAATTGTTGCTTACTTTATCTAGAGAGAGCTGTTAACTAGTTAAGAGAGAAAGTAGAAGCTAAATTAGTTAAGGCAATCTGTTAGCAGGAGCTTGCGCTTAATTAAATAGCTAAGGTGTTTTATAGAGTAGCAGAGGCTCGTGTAAAGGTTCTTTAGCTCTAGAAACACTAAAGGTTTCTTGCTAAGAAGAGTTTATAGCAGTTATAACTTATAAAGGTAATGCTAGATAAGGAGCTAGATAATAAAATAAAACTCTAGTAGTTCCTCTATAAGGGGCAGCAGTTAGCCTAGGCGTCTCTTATAACGCTAAAGATAACAGTGGTTCTCCTAGCTTGCTGCTAGGCGAGCTAGGCTTTAGGCCGCTAACTCCTAGGTTTCTTTAAGAGCTAGGTTATAGAACTCTATTAGCTTTTTAGGGCAATTAAGGTTCTCTTCTAGTTTCTACATGTTATTCTATAGTTTTCCTTTTTATCTGTTTCTAACTACCTAACAAGGTAGTATCCTTTCTGTTCTATACTTATGTTATAGGATTATGTTAACTTCCTATTCTTTGTCCTAGCTATACGTAGCTGCTTTATAGACTGCTAGTTTCACGCCTAGAGTGCTCTTTCTAGGAGTAAAACATAGAATATTAGGTAGATTCTTATAGTTCTAGGTATTTTAAGTTTATATGCTACTAGTAAGACCTGTTTTTTAATCTTATATAGTCTAATTCTAACGTAATTAAGTTTGCTGTTAGGGCGTTAGCTCTTAATGTTTTTTTAAGATAGCTAAACTCTTTCCCTTTCTTAAATGCTAGTCTGTCCTTATGCTTTTTTTATAGTACTTTAACATTTTATTATAGAGGAATTTTACGTCTCTTAGAGTTGCTAGTGTATTTAAAGGATAATCTCTACTGTTTCCTTAGCCCTCTAGCTATATAAAAGTATTGTCCTTAGATTTTAGTATATTCCTAGGTAGTACCTATACGTAGCAAAAAATAGTAATATTCCTGTTATGCTATGTATTACGCTATTATATATAAACTATGCTAATAGTAATAGCAATACCTAGGTATTCTGTTAATAGTTAAGGTAGCATTTTAAGTACTGTTTAACTATTTAATTTGTTTGTTCTATAAGTCTGTCCGTTTATAAGTAATAGGACGTAGACATGCTGTCTTTACTCTAGTTTAGCTATTATAGTTTGCTAAAACTTAGAGACAAACTTTAGGTCTCTATCTAATATAATTTTGTTAGAGACGCTATGTTCTATAAGGACTACTTAGAGCATAACATATGTAAACTGTTCTATGTCTAAATCCTCCTAGTATAGTATAAAGTAGGATACTATGTAAGTTTCTCTACTATAACTAGTATAGCATTATACTATGCTCTAGTAAGTAGGTCTTTAGACTTTAGGAGTTTAACAATAAAGTCTAGCAATATAGTTCCCTAAGCTCTTTCTGCTAGTTCTATTAGTTATAGAAGGCTATATAGAGAGTGTCTAGTATGTTTGTTTTGTTAGCAATCTACGTAATTCTATATAATTTATAA
>MCFA01000359.1:0-28643 GCA_002105025.1 Clohesyomyces aquaticus
TCGATCATCACCCAGACAGTCACCGAATTGCTGAGACTGGTTGGTGTCACCGCTTTCAACGATTTGTTGATGAGGAGAAACTTCCTTTCGTGGAAGCGTGGACTTCAAATCAACTACAACATCACCCGCATCGAGGAATGGTGCAAATCGCATGACATGCCCGAGGGCACTCTCCAGCTGGAGCACTTGATGCAAGCCACCAAGCTCCTCCAATTGAAGAAGGCTACTCTCAACGATATCGAAATCATCCAGGACATCTGCTGGATGTTGTCGCCCAATCAAATCCAGAAGCTGCTTAATCAGTACCTGGTTGCCGACTATGAGCAGCCTATCAATGGCGAAATTATGAAGGCTGTGGCTTCGAGAGTTACGGAAAAGAGCGACGTGTTGCTCCTCACAGCGGTAGACATGGAGGATTCGGGTCCCTATGAAATTGCAGAACCGAGGGTCATCACTGCGTTAGAAACGTATACGCCTTCTTGTAAGCCACGATCTACTTTTCGCTTCATTTTGAAGGCACGGAACGCTAATTTCCCGGTTCTAGGGCTCCAAACTCCTCGCCTCAAGCGTCTCGCAGAAATCGTCTCCCAGCAAGCCATCGCGCAGCAGGAGAAACTAGAATTCGAACACGACCCCGAGGCTAATGGGGATGGCCTGAATGGCGACGGCATGGGTATGAATGGTCACGAGGCTATGATTGAGGAGGAGGTGGGCGCTTAGATCAACTGATCGCGACCCTGCTTCCGTCTATGAAAGCGATCGTTGTTTTGAGTCTCAGAAATTATTTAAATGAATATGCGCGATGACGATCAATCAACACTGTAGGCTAGGCAGAGGCTACAACGATGTTGGGTATGTAATGCAGAAATGTCTCCTTTTCCCCCCTCCTTTTACTACTGCTTTTGAAAGTTGTCTTGCGGGGATTACTAGGCAAGAAACTCGTCCCTTTTTGTACACTTCGATACCTGAGATAGCATAAGGCTTGATGCATTGTCTATGCATTTGAGCTGAGGAGAATAGTGGCAGAGGAGGGGAGAGTGGGCGATGGGAGTTTGTGCATATTGAGTTTGGGGTTGAGGAGATAGTTTGGTGAATGAGAATGTGTCCCACGATGGTCTGCATCTGTTGTAATAATAATCTTCAGTCTGGCCTCTTCCACATCGTCTGGTTCTCAGTGCCTGGCAAGGCCCCGACGCTGCACGCGAGGGGCACGAGTGGGCACATTGTGCAGGTGGCGGTGAGACAGCCTTGGCATGGCTTGCAAGCGTGATTGCTCTTTTGGGACACAGCATGTCCGGCTGAGCTGCTGAACTCCATCACCCTTTCACTTCACTTCAGCCTTCTCTTCTGCCTGCTTCATCCATCTCACTGTTTGTCCACGAAGACTGCTACGACTGACACCTTTGACAACACTTGTTCATCACGATGCGTCGTCATCGGGGAAAGAATTAACCAATGACGAGCTGGGCTGTTCCATACTAAGCTCGTTCGCCATCCTTGGGTCAGAGGGAGCCGCGTTGCACCGAGCCACACTTTGTTCGGCAACAACAACATTCGGGATATTAAGCCAGTGTTTGTTCTTTGCATATTCACAGTCAAACTGTGAAACTTAACAAATTTCATTTGACTATCTTGCATCAAGACTCTCAACCACTCCTTCACTCCCATAGCTTTGTTGCGAAGCTGGAAATATGGCCAATCAGGAGGTTTTAGAGTGTCCACTCTGCCCCTTCTCTGTTAACCAAGCCGATAACTATGTTTTGCAACTGCACTTCGAACAACAACACACTACAGACTCTCCCTTCCGGTTGGAAAATGACCCAGAGCCGCTACCACCACCACTGCCAGCAAGGCCTTCCTCCGAACGAACTAAGCACGTGGACACGTCTGAGACACCTTCCGAAGATGAGGACGAAAACACAGTCCTCTGTCCCGAGCCTGACTGCGGCGAGCTCGTCCTTCTCACCGACTACAGCGACCACATTGATTTGCACGAGGCAGAAACATTATCTTTTGACGAGGCTACCGGAAAGTATCATCACAATCATCAACGCCATCGATTATCATCAGCCGATATGCATGACATGCAGGCTTTACCTCATTCCAACCATCATGCAGGAGCTCCGAAACAATCATTCCTCGAGCAGAACTTTAACACGCAGTTGCCGGGCGCTCTCAGGAGACAAGATGAAGGCGCACGCAAACTGAAGAAGAAGACCCGAGGCAGAAGCGACACGAATGTTAGCGAGAAGAGTACGCTAGCTAGAAGTATTCTCAGCTTCAATCCGTTTGCAAGGCAGAATAAGATTGTCAAGCCACCTGCTAGCAGCATTCGTCTTGGTGTAAGTATATTGTTCCATCCACTTGTCTTATACTGACGGTGTCTCAGAGAGCTGAGCTCGGCCCTCATGCCTGGGAGGATCGTATGCCTCGATGGTTGCACGATCAACTTGCCGCCGGCCCTAAGATCACTGTCGTCAACAAAATTGGTCGCGATGGTCGCCTCATCAAACAGGAGTGTGTTCAGAATGAGACGCCAGGTGTCATTCCCATCCTCGCTCAGTTGTCGGCGCTGGACCGTTCAGTCAGAGAGGCATACTACTGTCATCCATCTACCCTCCACATCGGCAAGACTCCCAAGGAAGGTGGCTTCTGCGGATACCGCAACATCCAGATGCTCATTTCCTACATTCAAGGTGCTCGTGCACAAGGTGCCGATGATTTCCCCGGACGCACGCCGGGTATCTTGAGACTTCAGGATCTTATCGAGAGGGCGTGGGACAAGGGCATCAACGAAATTGGTCGCGCTCAGACTGGTGGTATTCGTGATACACGAAAATACATTGGCACTCCAGAGGTACACTTCGAGTGCTTTTGTCAAGAAATCGTAGCTGACAGTTACAGGCACAAGCACTCTTCCTCAGCACCCAGATCGACTGCGGTGTTGAAATGTTCAGCGACTCACCTGACGGTCTCGTCGAAGCTCATGAGCAACTCCTTCTCGCCGTCGAGAGATACTTCCAGCAGGCCGCTGTCGACGACGGTTCTAATGTCCACAAAACACTTCTCCCACCCATTTATCTTCAACAACCGGGCCATTCGCTTACAATTGTCGGCTTCGAGCGCCGAAGGGACGGTACCTGTAACTTGATGATATTTGATCCCATGTATTATACCAGTCCGGCTATGCATCGATTGATTGGGCGCAAGAATATCCGAACAAGTCGACCAGAGGTCTTATATGCGTATCGAAGGGTACCGAAACAGTTGAGAAAGCATGCGGCTTTCGAGATTCTCATGTAAGTGCTCAAATTGATATCAGGACGTCTGTCAGCGTTCTAATTTAAATGTAGGCTCACAGCACACCCGCCACTGTTTCCGGCCTGGGATGTATGAGACTCACACTCCCTATGCGCATACTGCCCTTGATTACATAGATACCCCAGCACATCTGCTATCTAGCCCGATATAGTCCGAATGAGAACATAAGCCTATATCCCCTTCCGCGATCGGTCTTCACTTGCACGCTTCTTGCTCTTTGCTAAACAGTGTGTTTACAGGTTCTCCGCCAGTTCCCCGACTGCCGCTACCTCTACGTCTTCTTCCGCTCTCGGACGCTTGGCTACGATGTCTACCCCGAAGACCACTTTCTGCGCAACTTTCCGTGGCAGCAATACGGCGGTCTCTGGATCGTTGACGAAGCACGGTTCGCTCGAGCCGAAAAAGTTAACCCTGCAACAGCTCAGACGCTACGAGAAATCACCAGTGAAGGAAGTTTATCTGGTTCTGGTTCAGGATCCGGATCTTCGAAACATGATATTGGCGGTTATGGCGGATCGTTCAATAGCGGTCCCTACAGTCATACTTCCAACGGTTCGAGGGGTCTTGGAATGGGCATGAGGAGCAGAACATCCACGCGCCATCCATCCTTCATGTCCAGCCTCGATGGATCGATGGGAGGCTCTCCGGGAATGGGCCTAGACAGTGCCTTGGATCCAACGGACCTTCTGAACATGCTAGGCATGCACAATGTCATACCTCAGCCTCAACCACAGGCCGTCCCAATCAGATCACAACCCCCAGCCCTCTCCATTCAAACCGGATTCCGCAGGAAGACGCCAGGCTACCCGACGCCGGATTCTCCGACGCCGGACGCGAAGGCTTTGTACCCGTCACCGGTATCTGACATTGGAAGTGACATCGTAACGCCCCGCGTTGATAGTCCCATGAGCATTGATGGCTCGGAAATGTGTGGACCGAGACACCGCTGTATATCCGGGTCTTACAGCTATGAACGCTATGGCTTGCAAGCCCTGATCCAACCTCCATATCCCTCTCTGGGCTGCAACATGATCCCCGGTACCAGGAATCTGAGCCCAGATAACAGTGTCAGCAAAGCCCCAGACTCTAGATTAGCTTACAAACAGATGGTCTCAGGATACCGCAGCCCTCCATCCTCGACATCCTCGGGCCAGACAATCAGCCCAATCAGTCCCTCCCGCTCCGTCAGTCCTCGAACCGCCATGCTGAAGAATATGGCGAGTAAATACGGTCTCGGGGTCGGACCTAATACCCCACACCCTACCGTTACCTCCCCTCCGCGTCCTCCGTCCCATGGATCTGGATCTGGCTCCCTCAAATCAAGCATGAGCCCCATAGCCATGCCCTCCCCACCTCTATCCACCCAATCCACCTCCAGCCTCAACTTCAGCAACCCCGCCATCCAATCCCTCCCCATCTCTACCGGCACCATCTCCTCGTCCCCCTCCCCTCTCGACCCTGACCCTGCATCTCCCTGCGGCACCATGCTCGCATATACATCCAATCGGCCGGCGAATGCCGGCCTTCTGGCCGTTGAGCCGTTGAGCGAGGAACAAGTTGCAGAATATAGGTTCTGGCGTCCGTGTGGGAAGAGGAGTTGTGGGTTTGGGTGTGGAGGGGGGGAGAGGGGGGAGTGGTATGCTAGTAAGAGGTTGTTTAGGGAGGAGGAGGAAGTAAAGGAGGAACAAGAACAAGGAGAGGAGGGGGGGTGTGGGAGTGCAAGGATGGATGGGAGGAGAGAAGGTGGCGGCGTGATGTTGGATTTGCTCGGGAGGGAGAGGGATGGGGTCGCGGAGTTCTAGTGGTGAGTGGGGATCTGTTTGTTGGACGGACGAGCAGCATCGGCGATGTGATGTTGCGGTTTGGGGGTTGCGTTCGCGTTGGTTCGCTGGGTGCATGGTCTGGATCTAGGAATTTTAGGTATAGCAGAGCATCGCTGCTTGCTGGGCGGGTTCCCACGCTCTCGTACTGTTGACCCGTATGGTACGTGGGAACGGATTGGAGCGAACGGTTTTATTTTCTTGCGCGGCGCATTGCTCCTACGACTACTTTCTCTGTGGAGGGACCGAAATCCGGTCTTGTGGCCTTGGCTTATGGGTGCTTTCCTTTGTATTGGCTATGGCGTTTGAAATCTTTTTTCTTTTTATTCGTCTCCCATTTTTGAAATCCACGCTGAGCTTTTCTGATGCTGAGATTCTTTGCTTGCTTCGTTGGTGCTATATTGAGGTTTTTGTGTCTATGCTGGAGGAGTTTTGGGGATCATGGGACAAGAGCGAGCGATGTTCGAGATATTCCGAGGGTGAAGCAGGGTATCGAATTTTGCTGTGGACGCCGGGCTTCCAATCCTCCCTCCATTTCCATCCCATGCTGAATACCTCGATATGCCTGTCGCTCTGTATAATACAATCGTGCCATTTATCTGCATGCGAAGGAGAAAGACGGAGAGAGTATCGGCTTCTTTCATGATCTCCGCCATCAAGGGCATCCCAATTCACTGCTCACATTCACCCATCCTCTTGTGCCGCAATCTCAATCACTGTCATCATCACTACCATACCCAACCAAAGGCCCCGCAACCGGCGTCTGTTTTTTCCCCGCCGTACTCGCCGTATACCCCTGCAAGGCCTTCAACGTCTCACTCGAAAATATGCCACCCTGTTTCTCCGGCTGTCGTTCTTGCATCTGCATCTCTCCCTCCCCCTCCCCCTCCCCATACATCCCCTCCTCCCCTCCCCCCTCAACCCCCCTCCTCTCCCTCTCCTTCCGTGCCTCCCAATCCCCCTTCTCCTTCGCATACCACACCTCATCCGGCGCCTCATACCCCTCCAGCCCCAGCGTGCCCTCCACCTTCCTCCGTTTCCGCTGCTCGGGGTCGCGGCCCTCGATCTCGGCGATGTAGGACGCGGGAAGCGCTTTGCGGATCGCTTCCGCGGCTTGCTCTTCTATGCGGCGGGCTTCGCGTTTTTGGGCGGCCGGGTTGGGGTCCACGGTTGCCCAACGGACGTTGAGGATTTCGGAGTGGTCGAGGGATTGCTGGGCCATGGCTTCTTTGGCGAATTGGGAGTTTGCTGGGGAGGCGTTAGCATGCGTGCGTTCTGAATGAAGACAGGGATTGAAAACAACTGAGGATAGAGTATATGAGAGGGATAAAAGGGGTTGGAGCACACATACCTTCATTCAAATACGTCACAAAGGCCACACCCCTCGCAACCAAACACCTAATCCTCTCCACCTGTCCCCACTCCTGAAAATGCCTCGCAACAATCTCCTCAATATCATCCGTGACATGAATCCGCCCAACATACAGCGTCCGATTCTGCCGCTGGAAGCTTCCTACACCACCCATGTCATCCCTATAATCCGCCATCTTGTCCCGTCCAAAACAATCCACATTACTCGGAAAGATATCCGTCGTGCCAGGCAGTCTATGCAGGTACTCGCACTCCACCCCCTTGGGACACAAACCTCTCGCGAAGAACAGGCAAAAGTAACTCCCAGCCGTTTGGTCGGCTTTGGTGTACCCCGAATCGCGCGCGATGACGCAGCGTCCGGCTGCCGCTTTTTGGAAGAGGTACGGGTCTTCGCGGTCGCCGCCGCTCCATTTGTTGTACCAGATGTTGAAGACGGTGCCGGTTTGCGCGGGGCGCTCGTCGGTTTTGAAGGTTGCGGGGTCGACTTGGGGGCGCGCGGGGCGTCGCTTGCGGCGGATTATCTTTTTGACTTTTTTGCCTTCGGCGTTGGTGGTTATGATGGTTTGGTCGGTGGTGAGAGGGACGAGGGCGGTCGCGTCGGTGCTGGAGGGCTCGAGAGAGGTATTGGAGGGCTGGGATGGAGTCGCGATAGGCGCCTCGGTGGGCGGCGATTGTACTTCGGCCATGGTAGTGGTTGATTGGAGGTTGGAGGTTGGAGATGGAGAGTTGGGTCGTGTTAAGCTTGAGAGCTGGTGAACTTTCAGGCAAGGGAAAGCCTTGGCACGGCGGAACCTCGGGTGTGGCGGGTCGCGCTGCTTGATTGGGGAGTGTACTTCGTACTGCAATCTTTAGTGCAGCAGGTAATTGAGCTTGAGCGAAGGTGAATCGAACTTGCCATATGGAGTATATCTTCCAAACTTGTTCTGCGAGCCTTAAGTTTATGTGAATTTCTCAACCATGACTGTTGTCATTTTCAAGAACGAGGTAGGAGACTATGAACCAATGATCTTTTGGACTGGCCCTGCATGGTCGATCGCCCCAGAGTGCTGGGCTGGTGCTAGTTCAACCCGCGTGTTTCTTCAGTATGCCACAAAGTTTGCATATCCATCAAAAGGCTTCACAGGCTGTCTACGTCTTACAAAAGCATATGTCAATTGTGACCGCATCCATCTTCGAGCCTTTTCGTTTTAAGACGCATAAATGGTGACGTCACAGACTTAACGCTAAACTCAATTTGAATTCTTTCGAAACAACATGACTTTTCAACAACATGTCCTCAAGCTCGTGATAGACTTCTGGTGTAGAAAGCAGCCTCACATTAGCATTTAGCACCCAGCACCACTCATCTCCCTCAAAAACGTCTCTACATCCCCCATATTATTTTGCATCGCCAACAACCTTCAAGATGAATAGAATTACAGGTATGTACACACGTTCGAAAAGCTTCGTTTCCATAACCACCTTGCATATCTAACAACCACCAGACTACCTAATGTCCGACTCCATAATAAACCCGCTCCTCGACGGCGGCTACCTTCCCCACCCCCTAATCCGGATCGGAATCCGTCGCCAGCTCGCAGACCGTCTGCAATCAATATCCACAACATCGCTCTCCTCAGCCTACGAGTCCAAAATGAAATATGTCGATCTCCTACGCACACGCCCCATTGCAATCGAGACGTCAACGGCGAACGAACAGCATTATGAAGTCGGCACCGGCGTCCTGCAAGCTTGTTTGGGACCCCGAATGAAGTATTCGGCGTGTTTGTATGAGAAGGGTGGAGAGACGCTTGCCCAGGCTGAAATTGCGATGCTGAAGCTTTATGTTGAGAGAGCGGAGCTGAAGGATGGAATGAGGATTCTTGATCTGGGGTATGCGAGACCAATTCGTCCCATGTTCTGTTTCAGTCACGTGCGCACGCATCCCTTGCTAATACCGCCATCACAGTTGTGGCTGGGGCTCAGGCGCTCTCTACTTCGCCGAAGTCTTCCCCAACTCCCGCATCACGGCCTTCTCGAACTCGCGCACGCAAAAAGAGTACATTGACTCCGTCGCCAAATCAAAAGGCTTCACGAATCTCAAAGTGATTACGGGGGACGTCGTGGACTACGAATTCGAGCCGGAGAGCTTCGATCGTGTCGTCTCAATTGAGCTATTCGAGCACATGAAGAACTACGAACTCCTCCTCGCCAAAGTGTCGCGCGCGCTGGTGCGCGGTGGGAAACTCTTCGTGCACATCTTCGTGCACAAGACCACGCCTTACGACTTCGAATCGGGATGGATGACGGAGCATTTCTTTACCGGAGGGACGATGCCGAGCGCGGACTTGTTGCTATATTTCCAGAGGGATTTAAAGATCAAGAGGCAGTGGTGGGTTAATGGCATGCATTATGCGAAGACGTGTGAGGACTGGTTGAGCAAGATGTGTAAAAGTAAGGCGGAGATTTGGCCGCATCTGAAGGAGACGTATGGGGAGGATGGGGTGGTGACTTGGTGGAATAGGTGGCAGATCTTCTATATGGCTTGTGCGGAGTTGTTTGCGTATGAGGGGGGCGATACCTGGGGGGTTAGTCACTATCTGTTTGAGAAGCCGGAGTGACGGCGCAAGATATTCTTTGGCGCGTGGTATAGACAATTTTTCATATAGAGACCGGCCTTTGGTTGGAAGCTTGCAGGTGCCGTTCGAGCTAGATGATGTGATTCCAATGTCTTAGCATCGCTATAGGTGCATGGCCATCTGGGCAGATGCTATTGGCGACCCCGGCGTTCTCCTCTCCGTATATTTGCAATGAGTCCAGTGTTTCAACTCGCCGCGGCCGTATTCCCACCCCTCGTCGACTTCCTTCGCTCAATGGTCCCATGGGTGTTTCCAGCCGAGAAGCGCCGGCCCGTCCTTCTTCGCCCGGTACATCAACTGTCCATCGTCAGCACCTCTCCGAATATCACTGCGGACATATACGCACGAAGAACCACATCGATGCGCCCAATGCAGTCGCGGTGAATCGGTAGAATGGGCGGACGTGAGGGGCTTTGAGGGGATGTTCGGGCATGGGCTGGTATTTTGGGGGCCCCATGGTGTCGGTTTCGAGCCCTGGATGCCGTCAGATTGGCTCGGACAAGCCTCCAGAACAGATACAGTACGCACGTGTGCTGTTCCGACTCCAATGGCTCGTTCTGGGTGGTTGCGGAGACTTGCAGTTGCCCTTGACCGACGTTGGACCACCTGCACATCCCCGTCGCGCTTAGTCACTAGCGCCGGTTGCGTGCAGTTGACAATAGCGCAGCGCGCGCCTTCGTTTGTTCACCCTTTCACTGCGAGGAGGAGGAGTGCATCGTCGGTCCAATTCCCGGACTCTCGCCGGCTTCTTATTGTTCTGTCGCCACAATAAGCCAGCCTCATCCCCTATGGCAGCGCTGGCCTCCCCGAGCTGCTCCTCCCACCGACGTCCTCTCAACCTCCTGCGCTGAGCCTCTGAACCCACAACCTGCGGCATTCCGCGCGAAGCTCGCCGCAACCAACCTCGGCGGGTTCGATTTCATCCCCGCCCAGCACTCCCAACCCAACACCTGCGATGGCGACTCCTCCGGCCGCGGCCCCTCCCAAGGGCATCACGCGCAAGTTCCATGGCTGCTCCAAAATCGGCGAATACAGGATTATGCAGAAGCTCGGCGAAGGCACGTTTGGAGAAGTTCACAAAGCGCAACACAACCGCACCGGCCAGATCGTCGCGTTGAAGAAAATTCTCATGCACAACGAGAAGGACGGATTCCCCATCACCGCCCTCCGCGAGATCAAGCTGCTGAAGATGCTTTTCCACGACAATGTCTTGAAGCTGGAAGAGATGGCTGTTGAACGCCCCAAGGGCGAGGGCAGGAAGCGTGCGATTCTCTACATGGTCACTCCGTACATGGACCACGATCTTTCGGGTCTGCTCGACAATCCCGACGTCGCTTTCTCAGAGGGCCAGATCAAATGTTACATGCTCCAGCTATTCAAGGGTCTCCGATATCTGCACGACAACCACATTCTTCATCGAGACATGAAAGCCGCCAATCTACTCATCAACAACCGCGGTCGCCTCCAGATTGCTGACTTCGGTCTTGCACGGCACTACGATGAGCCCGTGCCTCAGCGAGGACGAGGCAACGGCGAAGCCCGACGAGACTACACGACCCTGGTCGTAACTCGCTGGTACCGCCCGCCAGAGCTACTCCTTCAACTCCGCCGATACACCCCAGCGATTGACATGTGGGGCGCCGGATGTGTCTTTGGTGAAATGTTCAAGCGCAAGCCGATCCTTGCCGGCACCAGCGACCTGAATCAGGCTCAGATCATCTTCGAACTGGTTGGCTCTCCTACAGACGAAACCATGCCCGGTTGGCGACAGCTTCCAGGCTATGAAGGCGTCAAGAACTTCGGAACCTGCCCTGGCACCCTGCAGGAAACCTTCCGCGATATCAGCCCATCTGGTCAATATCTTCTCAAGCAGCTCTTGAGACTGGATTGGAGGAAACGCATTAATGCAATTGACGCAATCGAGCACCCATATTTCAAAGAGGACCCAAAGCCAATGCGCGAGCAGGACATCCCTACCTTTCAAGACTCACACGAACTTGACCGACGAAATGCCCGGGGTCAGAAGCAACACTTACCTCCTGCTCCAGCCGGCGGCACTGTCGGTATGGGCCCAAATGATGGGTGGACTGGCTCTGGCCCGCCGCCAACAGGAGGTCCTTGGATGAATGGTGATCGCCCACGTAATGGTCCTCCAGATAGAGGTCCGCCAGGCGCTGGCCCGCAGTATCGAGGTGGAGGCTATGACCGACGAGCCGGTCCTCCTGCCTACGGAGAGCATCGCCCACCTCCCCCGCCGCCACCTCGTCATCAGCCGCATTGGGGCGGAGGCCGAGAGCATAACAACGGCGCAGCCCTTCCGTACGATGTTCCCACTCGACATGGCAATCTCCCGCCACCACCAGCTGAAGGTAGACATCCCCTTCCGCACCCCCCTCGGTTTGGACCCGGTCAAGATCGTGGAGAGCGTGGTCTCCGTGGTGGGCGATCTCCCCGTGGTGGCGGACGCTCTCCCCGTGGTGGTGGACGCTCTCCCCGTGGTGGAGGACGAGGCGGTCCCGACGTAGACACGTATATCCCCAGCTACGGACCGGACGATGCATCCAGGCGTGGAGCACCTGCGGGAGATCGACGATCACGAGATTCAGATGAACGGCCTAGGGATGGTCGACGCGGGTCCCGAGATTCAGGCCATTCCCGAGAGGGATACGCCGACAACCGCTCGGATCGAGGCAGGAGCTTCCGAGACAGGGACCGGCCAGGAGATTTCCGACGCACCACTCGAAGCCGGTCAAGGAGCCCGGAGCGTCGCGAGCGGGAGCGAATTCGAGAGCGTGATAGAGACCGCGACATCTACAGACGGTGAAACGATGTCGCATGATATCTCCTTTTTCAGCAAAGATTCTAGACACGGCGTACACTGGCTGGAATAACGTCATCTGGCGAAATGCAGACTGGCTGGATTTGAGACTGGGTTTTGCTTGGCGTTTGCGGGAATACGAGATGGGCGTGGGCGGGATGGAGTTTTTCTGGCGCTGGGATACTCATCTGAGCATTTACAGGGCGCATAGCACCCGGCAGACAGGACGGACTGTACCAGTACATGGGGTGATCTGCCTGCTTCTCAACCGACGTCCGAATCTACATCTATTCCAGGCGAGACGTTGATATACCAATGTTGAATGTTATTGCTTCACAATGCTTCACAAATTCAAAACACAAGCTCAACACGAGAGAGGCTGGCTTGCGTGTCAAGCTGAGGTGTATACGATGGGGATTGATGTCTGCTCCGACCTGTATGTAAGCCGCGACTTGTTGTGGTGCGGGGAGGCGGAGTGGTTTGCGCCAGGTCTGCCCCGCAAAGAGGCTTGATGGGCGAAGCGGCCGTGCGTTCGGCGCAATAAGAAAATTGTATCCCGGTCGCAGCCACCGACTGCGGAATCTATTATTATTGAGTCAGTCATGAGTCCGCTAACTAGCCCCACCAACAACTACTTTTCCTCGCTGCGTCTCTTCATCCCTCATACTGCTCCGAGTCTACGCAAGCCATATTCTTTCCTTTCCTACGCCAATTGCACAGTGCGCATTACACAGGCAGACTTGAGTCGCCATGTCTGTCCCCGTTGTCAACGGATACATCCATGAGTCCGAGAGGATAGCCCACACGGAAGAGAAGCATTTGCCGGGGGGATGGGTCGTGCTGAAGTTTGGGGGTACCAGTGTGGGCAAGTTTGCGGAGAATATAGCGGAGATTGTCCAGTATGCATTTCCAGGTTGCGCATGCTGCGTAGCACTGTGCTCTATGGTCAGCGTTCTGACGCCTTCCGCGCAGGTCCGGTCTCAAGGGCAATCGAACCGCCGTCGTGTGCTCCGCGCGCAGCACCTACACCAAAGCGGAGGGCACCACCAACAGGCTGCTGCGAGCCGCTCGAGCGGCGGAGAAACAGGGTGGGAGGAGCTATGATGATATTGTGGAGGCGGTTCGGCAGGACCATGTTCAGTGTGGCGAGGAGACGATCCGGAACAAGGAGATTCTTGCTAGGTACACCGACGACGTGAATGGCGAGTGTGAGAGCCTTATCAAGATCCTCGAGTCGGCACAACATCTGGAGGAGGTTACGAGCCGGGCCGAGGACAAGATCGTGAGCAAGGGCGAAAAGTTGAGCTGCAGGTACATGACCGCTTTGTTGCAAGACAGAGGTGTTGCGGCTCAGTATGTCGACCTGTCGGATGTGATCAAGTTCAACACGCCGCTGAAGGGCTTGAGCGACGATTTCTACAGGAACCTGGCGGATGCACTGGCGCAAGAGGTGCAAGCTTGTGGGGACAAGGTTCCGGTCATCACTGGCTACTTTGGCAGCGTCCCAGGCGGCATCCTGAGCACCATTGGACGCGGCTATACCGATCTCTGTGCCGCCTTGGTCGCCGTGGGGACCAAGGCCAAGGAGCTCCAGGTCTGGAAAGAAGTCGATGGCATCTTCACCGCCGATCCGCGCAAAGTCCCGACCGCTGCGCTGCTCCCATCAGTCAGCCCCTCAGAAGCCGCCGAACTGACCTTCTATGGCTCTGAAGTCATTCATCCATTCACCATGGAGCAGGTCATTCGCGCCCGCATCCCCATCCGTATCAAGAATGTCATGAACCCGCGCAACAGCGGCACCGTCATCTTCCCCGACGCCGAAGAGCCAATCGATCCCAGAGCCCCTCTGAAGGATCCGGGCCTCTTCCGTACGCGCTCCTCGAGCCTTCTGTCCAAGTTGCAGCGACCAAAACGACCCACGGCCGTCACCATCAAGCACAACATCGTCGTCCTGAACGTCCACAGCAACAAGCGCACGCGCGCTCACGGCTTCCTTATGAACATCTTCTCCATCCTGGATAAATGGCATCTTTCCGTCGACTTGATTTCGTCATCCGAGGTCCACGTTTCCATGGCCCTGCACTCGGAATCCGCGCTGTTGAGCGGCGGCGGCGAAGACGAGTACAAGATCGCAGACGATGATCTCCAGGGCGCTGTCAACGAGCTTAGTGAGCTTGGTACTATTGATATCGTGCCAGACATGGCCATTGTCAGCTTGGTCGGCAGGCAGTTGAAGAACATGGTTGGTATTAGTGGGAGGTTTTTTAGCGTGTTGGGCGAGAATAATATCAATATTGAGATGATTTCTCAAGGTAAGTTTTTTTTTTCTTCCCCTATTCATTTATGCCAATCTCCCCCACATACCGCCGTCATGGCAGCGGTGGTCAACCATTTGGCGTTGAGTTTTGCGATTGTTTGAGGGGCTGACCGACTGTTCGACTGACCCTCTCGCCATAGGTGCCAGCGAAATCAACATTTCTTGCGTCATCGAAGAGCGCGAGGCCGATCGCGCGTTGAACGTTGTGCATACGAATCTCTTTACATTCTTGGAGTAGTCTCGTTTTTGCATCAGTGTTGGATACCTAGAATAGATGCATGTCTTGGGTTTGGAATTACATCTTAGCATTCTTAAAAAGTCATATCCAAGTCTCTTTCTGTCCGTTCGTCCACCCTTTTCTCTTACGGAGTAAGATGTGCGTGTGATTCCGAAACTTTAGCCTGGCGGTGAATGATTGATCGAACGCAATGGCTGCCACTTCACAGGCCGGATACTGTATACTCCTAGACCCCCACCCCCTGAGAAGATTTATAGCATGCTGGTATGTCTTCTGTGGGTCCTCCTTTCGCTGTCTAGAGGCCGTCGGTGTTTATCTGCCTAGAATCCCCCTCTTCCACCGTCCCTCCAACTCAGTCACTGTCATCGCATCTGTAGTCACTGTCCCAACCACACCAGAAACGAAAATGGCGCAGATATTCAACGTCATGCTTCCCCTCGAAACCTCTCCCATCCCTAACCCTTACACCCACCCATCGCGTCCACCTCGTCCCCCGTCCTCATCCACCATGCCGAGAAAGAAAATTTCGCTCGAGTCCCAGGACTCGGGCGCGATTTCGGTCAAGTATATGCGATCGGAATTCTTGAGAGCAAAGGCGCGAGCAGCGGTCCTTGAAAAGCAAATAGCGGAGGGCTTCGTACCGGAACAGGATTTGGACGAGGGACAATTTGTACCGCCGTCGATTGAAGCGGTATATACACTGCCGGTCAACCAGAAGGAAGGTATGTTTATCTTTCGCTCTGTTTTGATGCTGCCATGCCGCCCGCCGGAGGGAAGGTTTAGGATAGTTGAATGAGGGAGGGACGAAAAAGCGACACTAATAAATGGGAGGAGAAGGATATAAAAGGAAACATGTTTGCTGACTGGAGAGGTTCAGCGGCGGAGATTGTCGCGGAGAAGGTACACCTTTGTCTCCAACCAAGGGAAGACGAAGTGAAGGGCCATATACCCCAGGTGTCCTGGAGGTCGGATCTCGAGTAAGTTCTGTCTTCCTGTTTATTTTGCTCATTGTTTCTGTTGTTGCCTGCCCGCTCGTTTGCTAGGGCGGTGAAGGTCGCGCGTGGTTGTTCTTTCCACCGCCATATCCATCTCCAACACCTCCACACCACGACCAGACCAGACCAACCCCGGACCTCCTCCACACGTCCACGCACACCACCTTCGCTGGAACTTCTCGCACGTGCGGTATTCCTTTGGGTTTGATTTCTAGATCCAAGGTCGCTAACAGGACAACAGTGAATCTTCATCTGAGGACGAATGTACGGCGTTCACCTGGCCGCGCGCAAGCTCCCCGATAAAGCTTCACTTTCCAAAAGATCCGCCATCTTTAAGGAAGATTTCGTATCCGAGACGCCCGACGTTGAAGTCGGCGGTTACGGTACCGCCTGTTCTCCCGAGTCCGCAGGTTACGGATAGGCCTGCTGATAGGAATAAGTCTACGCTTATTTCTGAGCTGGTTCGTCGGGATACACCTGCTTCCACTTCTGAGACTGCTTCTACGAATGCTTCTACGGCTGATTCTACGCCTATTCCTGAACCGACTCCTACTTCTACTTCTGGGGTTTCACGACTACGCCGTCCAAAAACACCGGTTCCCAAGCTTCCAGCGCCCCGCTCCAGAAAGCCATCCGCCCCATATACACCAGTACCCAGCCTACCGGTCCATTCTACCTTCCCCAACTATAGCAAGCCTACCTACAGCAATCGACGCCCGTCAGTAGAAGAGCCCACAGGAGACCGTACGCTCACGCCATCAAGGCCAAGAACGCCAGGTCTAACGCCTCCAGCCTCAAGACAGGGTACTCCATTCGAAGGTCGCCGTGAAGGGGAAGACGCTGAGCCGGTGCCAAAAATCCCAGCTAAATTCTTGGTGTTGCCAAGCCCCAGTGGACCACCGCCAGCAGCAAGCCTTCCACCTCATCCTTCTACTCTCCCTGGCTACAACAGTGCGCTAGTTCCAGAGCTTCCACCCCATCCAAATACTCTCCCGGGCTACGACGAACTTGGGTTTGTTCGTCGCCGCCCCACAATAGGAGATCTTGTAGCAGGTCGAACGCCTACGCCTTCCAGACCGGGTACGCCGGGTGATCGGACGCGTACGCCTTCGAGACTGGGAACACTGTTTGGGGGGAAACGTGGAGAAGAGGATATTGGGCCGTTGCCACCGATTCCGGCACAGTTTGTGGCGTTTGAGAGTTTGCCGCGCCCACGTGAGGATAGTTTTGGATCTGCGAGTACGACGGGCTCGAGTGGGAGCGGCAGTGGGAGTGGTAGTGGTAGTCGAAAGCGTTCTGCTGGCGATCCTTACGTCTTCTTGACTCGACCTCAAGGCAACGCATTTGCTACGCCGGAATTTTGGAACGCTATGGGTCATTCACCTCCGCCGACTCCGTTGAGGGAGTCCTTGAACTCGTTGGAGAGGAAGCCTACCGATATGGCCCTAAAGAAAGGAGAAGACGATGAGCAACCAAGCCCCAGGGAGTCCGACGGGCCCCGTAAACCTACCCCCAAACCCGAGAAATACGGTCACAGCGATTTAGCATTCTGGAGAGCCATCGGTCGGCAGAATCTCAAGTACGATGGGCGGCATCCTTTCCCTGATTTAGATCCACTAAGCGACCTCGAGAGTAGGGAAGCATATGAGGTGGTACGCGGCCTGCTGATTGCGAATTGGATTGGCAATTATTTCCTCGAGGAAGACGACGTTCCAGAGACAGGTCCTGGATCGAGTACGATATCACTGAGCCTGACACTCCCATCGAATTCGTCTGATGAGCCTCAAACCGGGTCGAAGGGTTCGAAAAGCTTCCCCTCTCTTGGGCGACGCTTTACGGGCAAGGAAAGCAAGGCCGTGCTGAGGAATTCGCCTCTGGACTCAGTCGACCTTGAACCGTTGATCGTCATATCTACCCTTCCAAAGCCTGGAGAAAGCGAAAAGAAATATCGGGCCATAAAAGATGAATGGAAGCCTCCGGTCCTAGACAAATCGTACCTGCGTGCCGTGCGAATCACAGAAGATGTCCTGCACGACAAGAAGGACGAACTTAGCACCTTCCCCTACGCCTCATACAAGAAATACGTCAAATACAAGACCTTAGCCGTCGCAGAAAAGGTAGATGAATGGGGCAAGGCGCACGCAGAACTTACGAGGCGGTACACTATCAAGACGATGGCGGAGTTAAAAGACCCATTGTTCTGGAAGTACATTGACCACGTCCCGGACCCGCTCGATCCGGAGCAGTGGGTTGATGAGACGAAGAAATACGAGTTCAATACGATCGCTGACCTGCATCGCGAGGGTTTAATGTTGCATAAGAGGCAGAAGAGCGAGGAGCTGAAATTGCCGCCTGGAGCGTATGGAATCGTTTGGGCTACGAGATTCTACGATTGGGCGTGTGAGCGATATGAGCAGGAGAAAGAGAAACATGCTCAGCAGTTGGTGACGGCGTTGGCACTACGCCGGCTATCTCACTTCCATGCGTTCCCTGGTTGGAGAGATTCTCAAGACAGTGATGGCGAAAGCGAATTCGAAGGGAGTAACAGTGACGGTAAAGGCGCCTGCGACCAGAACGCCATGTTATCCGGCATCGAGAAAGACTTGGAGAATTTCTCACCCGGCAGTCCTGTACCGGAGAGTTGGAAATCTTTCGAATCCACCACCGCCGTCGACAGTCCTCCAACCGGGGCCGCCGATCTCGAAGCCACAGACTTTAGCACCCAAACACCTACAACACCAACACTCAAAGACCGTGACGGGGAGACACCAGCGCAGGCTCGGGCGAGACGCCGCGCAACACAGTATAACATGGGCTTCAAGTCTCCCACTACGCCGCCCACAGTCTATGGCATGGGGATGGAGGCCACGAGACGTGTGTCTACGGATGTGGAAGAACGTCTTACGTGGGAAGAGATGCTGGACCGGGCGCTGAATAAAGAGAAGGAGAGACAGAGCGCGGAGGCTAAGAAGCTGGGGAGAAGGGGAGTGATGAAACATCCGGTTTTGAGGAGGGATCCGGCGTTTGAGTTTGATGAGTCGAGTCCGAGTCCGAGGAAGTTGCATTTTGTGAGGGAGACTCTTGTGGTGAGGGATGCTGGGGGTGATGGCGTGGATTATCGTGACATGGTTGGTGGCAGGGACGAGGGTACGAAGGATGGTACAAACGATGGTACGAATAACGGCATGAACGATGACTTCTTCTCTATCCCTCGGCCGCATCACAGTAGTCTAATGAGCGAACTTACTGTTACGGACGATGGCGCCGAGAAGGAGGGCGAAGAATTGATTGGCCTTGGCATTTCGGCGAAGGGAGGGGATTTCATTGACGAGCACGACCTCTAGAGGGGATGTCATCATGTTTGCTTGGGTCTGGACTTTGGTTGTGGATGGATTGCCATGATGGTTGCTGCGATTCAGGAGGTGGTTATACTGTGCTTGACTTTGTTTGCCGCAGATAGACTGCCGTGACGGTTGCTGCGATTCAGGATAAGAGTTTGCTGGGGTTGACTTGGCTTTGGTTGCAGTGGATGGAAGACTGTAGTGGTTGCGGCGATTCAGTAGGTGGTCATACTGGGCGCCGACCTTGGCACGCTTGGGTAGCAACTTCTGATTAAATCCTTTTGCCTTGCACTGTGAGATGGCAAGAAGTGAACTCTTTTTCTTGTAGGAGCTCGAGAAGTAATGTGCTAATCAAACAGAACAAGACCTCTGCCTACAGCCTTCTGCTGAAACCATATGGAGAGCAGAAGCGATTCCTTTCTCCGTCCGTTTCTAGAGAGGTGTTGGAAAAACCCACCCAATCACATCTATCTTGCGGGGTCCTTCACATGGAAAAAGGAAATTACGTCATGTGCACCTGACCTCGCGTCTACGGCAGGCGCCGTCGAAACACCGACTCCTCGTACACTAGACTAGACTGGCCCTCAATTTTCCTGCCCGAAAATGACACCAAGCCGCGATCCCCCCACTATATTCACCCAAAGTGCGCATTCACTCCACCAACGATAAAATGGCATTCAACTTCCTGTCAAACAATCCCCCCACGAGGGCGAAGGATTCAAAGAAGCCGCGCATGGCCAAAGCTACACCGGCATCTGCGACGCAAACCCCCGCCGAGCCACCCCCAGAGCGCAAGAAGAGCGCCTCGAATTCGACGGCGGAGCTGGAAAAGATCCTGAAGGACTCTGGTAAGCCGCCGCCCCGCCATTTGCTGAACCCTCGCCTAACCTCCCCCTTTCAGAGGACGAATGGTACAGCTGCACCTCCTCCGAGGACGAAAAGACTCCAGTCGACAAGACCTCCACTGACGGGATGGACGTCTTTGGCCTCCCCAGTCAGCTGCCTGTGGCGGATCGGGAGTTGTTGTTGCAGTACAGTAGGTGTCCTTTGACCACGCTTCCGGACTGCAGAAGCCCTGACACATCCAGTGCCTGCCCTCTTCAACAGGACCCTCCCACCATGTGGTCTCGAAATCCAGGTCGCGTACGAGAGCGTCTGCGCCCGGCTCCGATGGCGTTGGCTCGAAAATCGCGGACAGAAGACCCCTCTTGATGTCTGTCATGTGATCAAGGGCGAGCTGGATCGGGATGAGCGCGTCTGGCCCGTCATGTCGAATCTGCGCTTCACCAAGAAGCGCAAGCCCTGGCGTCGCGAAAACGTGTTCAGGTATGAGTTGCGCTGGTAAGTGGATTGATTGTCTTGTCTCTAAACGCCCTAGCCGGAAATTGACTTTTGGATGCAGGATCAAGTACTTCATTCGGGAAGCTCAGGTCCTCTCCCAGTCCCCAGGGCTGATGACCGAGTCCGAGTTGTCCAACGCTTCTATGGATAGTCCCGTGCCGCCAGAAGTGGGCCTTAATATCTCCAGATCAGATGTTTTGGGGATGTGGAATACGTGGAATTCTTTGAAACGGGCCAGGATTCCTTCGGTGCCAGATTTGGAGACAGGTATGAAAGAGGGATTGAGGGATCCAGGTTCTGAAGTTGATGGGAAGACTGACGGTATTGGTGAAGCTTCGGCAATGTCGAGCACGGATTCTGACTTGACCGTCATCGCCAGTCCATCTACGGATGGTTCCGGTGATAACGCGCAGCAAAAGATCAACAGCGGGCACGGCTGAGAAGGAAGTAGTGTCGATTCTGCCGTGTTGTGACCACACGGCAGCCTTTTGTCTTTTCTGGGATGGGCGATGATGCAGTCAAGAGCCGTTTTTGCTTTTTGGAGGGTGGTATATGGCAGTCAGGCCTGTACTTCGCAAGCTTGAGAGGAACTGATGTCGTCAAATGACGGGAAGGTTGCAGTAACGGAGTTAAGCTAGGGGTTATAGCTCTACGATACCCGGTAATGCGGAATTAATGCTATGCAGATTATACCCGGTGCTCTGGCATGCAAATCAGCTATTTTCTGGTAGTTTGCCCTCCACACTGGCGGACAAGTTTGATGGCAGAAGCGTCATTCGGACAACTCCCATATTTCATTTCACCCAAGGCTCCCTCTAAACGTGGTTCCCAAGCGGTCCCCGCTTTCTGACCGCAAGTTGTGGTCGGCCATAGCACCCATCACCTTTCACTCCGAGTCCCCATCACCTTTCACTCCCAGTCCCCATCACCCATCTCTCTCGCTCAGCCCACCCCGCCTCGCACTTCTATCACCTATCCGACTCATACCCCACCACGCCCACCTTCACTTCTTTGCCGGGTGGGGGACTATAAATCCCGCCCACCCCACCTTTTCCTAACCTTTCCTCTTCTCTACCATCCTCCCTTGCTTTCTCAACTCTCTTCTTCCAGAGAGCCACCGCCCTGTCTTCGCGCCCCGCAGCTAGTTAAGCATCTCGCATCACGCAACAGTTCTCTTCTGCTCACGCTTCGCTCGCTGGGACGGTGAGTTTCGCTGCTTTTCTCAAGTGAGTCAACCGGTAAACAAATCCACCACAACACAACACAACACAACACAACCCAGCCCAGCCCTTCTCCCCATCTCCGTATCACGCTATCCCATCCCATTCCCCCCCATTACTCAGTCTGTGGTGACTGCTCACATCGCAACTTCAGGCTTCTGACCTCCCATCTCATCGCAACCTAGAAGTCAACATCAACAACCGCAATCATGGTGCAGTGGACGGGCGAGAAAGATGCGATCGTAAGTCTCCCATCTCTACACATACCGAGCCTCACGAACATAAACTAACATAAGCCCCAGCTCCTCGCCGGCGTCTTCGAATTCATCGATGTCAAATTCTCAAAAGAACTCCTCGAGCATCTCGCCTACAAGATCGGTGACGGTATATCCTCCCACCCTTCCCTCCCTCTTACACCACAACCCAACACTAACACCCATCCAGGTTGCACCCCGAAAGCAGTCAACCACCGTCTCGCAAACATGAAAGCGAAAGGCAAGGCAGCCGGGGCCGCCGCTAGACCCACCCCCGTCACCCCGACCAAGCGATCCGCCACCACCACGAATGCTACTCCAAAGAGCACGGGTGCGGGTACGGGCAAAGGCCGTGGTCGCGGAAAAAAAGCTCGGGCTCTCGAGAACGTGGGTGATGATGCTGAGCCGAACTCGATGGACGATGCCGAAGATCTCGAGAAGTTGGTTACGCCCAGCAAGAAACGGGGTCGTCCGAAGGAGGATGCAAACTCCGAGAAGGCGGAGAATAGCAAGAAGATCAAGGTGGATGAGGGTGTTGAGGAGGAGGGAATGGGTATGGGTGTGGGCGGGGATATGCATGATGAGGGCTTCGGACATGAGGATGAGGATGAGGTTTAGGTGGTGATGGTGGTGAAGAGCTTGGATGAGATGGGGTGCTGGGGGTGAAGTGGCGGAGGGACTGAGGATGGTGGGGTGACTGCAAGAGGCGTTTGAGTTGAGCACGAGCGTCGTTAGGATCCGATGCTCTGCTTTCTTTTGCACATGATCTTGATCTTGATCATGGTCCTGGTTTTGGCGTTCAGGATACCTTGGACCATCGGTTGGTACTGTGGGTTTCCAGACTGGTGCTTTGCATTCTGATCATGGCTCTCTCTCATGGTCACTTTTATTCTCTCTAAGGACCAAAGCTCTATTATCTGGGTTTGCTTTTCGTAGTGCGGCGTGGCTTCGAGGGCATTGCGAGGAGAAATGTCAACGAGCATTTCCAATTCACTCGATGACGGATTGTCGGCGTGATTAATGTTTCTTCCTTCTGTGATCTGGTCTATATTGCATGTATCCGATCGGCAAGTTACTTGCCGTGAACAAGCAAAATAGCTATACAGACGACGCCTGTCGTTGAACCAGCGCTGTCGTTGGTATCCCCTCTGTCTTCTCCCCTGCCCAGCCTTGTCACTCTCCTGTTGTATACAGATTACACAGAACGCACACCTGCCCACTTAAGCCTTCTCGCCAACATATTTGCCACATCGCAACCGCTCTCCTACACTAAATACGCTGTGAATTCTTGATCCACTACGAACACAGCGTTGTATGCGAAAACGAGGGGGCGCTGGAGAGTTTAGTCATCCTTCAGCCGCTTTCCCGCGCTAGAGATTGCAGTGCACTTGTCCAAGAGGCTGCATAAAGAAAACAGAAGATAGTATGGCAGGTGAGTGGCGTTACTGTAGTGGCTCCTTTTACGCTGAACATTGCGGAATATCTGTGTATGTCCCCAAGTGTCTTCCATCGCCATGGCTGCCATAAAGAAGATCAGGTTGGAGGGTTGTGTTTAAGATAACACCTTAATTCCGTAAGACTGCCTAACTATAGATTCTCGTAGAGCCGTAAAGCTTCAACAGAGTATCTACACCAAGTATCCATATCCACACAAAGTCCCAACAAAAATAGCAAAACAGGACCAGAGACGACTGGAGGCGACCCTGTAACAACCTCATTTTACTTAACCATAGGCGGAGGCCCCCCTTTTTTTTCCTAGTCGGTATTTGCGACTACTCCAGGTCGGCGACCAGCTAACGAGTGAGAAACCCACGACACGAGCGGTGATTCGGTAAGATATCTTGGGCCGGCTTGACTAAGTGGGTTGGTAATTGAGAGAATGCAGAACCTTGGGCGGGATATATTGAGGAACATTGGATTGGAAGATTGGGGTTTGTAGGGAGGCTTCAAGGCGAGAATGATGAGTTGGAGAGGTTCCGGCACCGCTCGCACGTGGTGTTTGTTTATTTAGCAGCCAAGTGGCAGGATGAGTCTGACTAAAGTCAGAAGGTGTGAGGTCGATATGTGCGTCACATGGTAACAGTCACTTCGGCCATAGCTCTCATGATCTCATGTTCTACTCATGGGGGTGCTGCTCTGCCACCATCAGTCACTCGCCGCCCGCATTCTGGTTGCACCGACGCTCGACTCGACTTCAATTTCTCTGTAAACAAAAAAAACCAGGACATGGAGAGCTCCCCCAACCCCAAGCACCGCATCGACACGCTAAAGCCAGCGCGAATTAAACTCACATCATCGCCAACGAACATGTTTCGCAAATTGAAACGGAGGAGCGCTTCCCCGCCGCCCACAGACGACTCCAATGTAAGTTCTCCACAGCTGCACCTATTTCTGTATTTTCTTGTCACCAGTCCATCGTTCATATCTCACCAAACCGCCAGAACACGTCAAAGAAATGGAGTCCGTTTGGATCGCGCGACTACCGTTCCCCAGACCGGTACAGCGAAACCAGCAGTCCGATTCAAGAACCTGTATGTACGCCTGGTCGAAAAGTACCGACTCACTAGAATAATCGAGGGGAGGGGTGGTCATTTCATGGTGATTTGTAGGACCGCATTAACGATATCAAGGATCTTTCACCAGTGCAAATTTCCGAGAGGATCCACAATCCTAGCAAGGCCAGCTCACTCACAATCAAAACCCCAGCTTCAACTTCCCTGTCCCAGTCCCAGGCCACAGAGACCCCAAGACAAAACGCACCCGAGCGTCGCCGAAGAACAAAAATGCGCTTATCCTTCATCTTGGGTAGCAATGATGACGAGCCCGCCAAACAAGAACAATCACAATCACAACCACAATCGCGAACTCCTCGGCAGACTCCTCCCAGTCAAACCGCCAACGCCAACGCCAACGCCAACGCCAACGCCAACGCCAACGCCAACGCCAACGCCCGCGCTCCCAATCCCGAAACTCCTCAAGAGCCACCAACGCCAAAGACGTCTACTCCGGCCACCCGGTCTCCATCTCCAAGCCTCGAACTGAAGTACTACGTCCCAACTGGAACACCGACTCCCCTTCCCATGGCAGATGTATCTAGTACCTCTCACGCTCATGCCCACCCACAAGTCGACTATCGTCCACGGCATTCTTCCGGGTTGCGGAAAAGCGTATACTTTGACGTTGAGGAGGAGGTGAACGTGGAGAGTCCAGCCTCGAGCTCAGCGCCGCTGGCGACTATTGAGGAGGATGAGGAGATGGGAGGAGAGGATGGCCAGCGCATGCTTACAATTCCTATCTGCTCGCAGACAGAGCCGGGTGTGGAGTTTGAGTCTGAGGCAATGGAGACGAATGACAGGATCAAGGAGCCGTCAGCGGCGCACAGGGATGACGGTGGAGGAGCCGGGAGTGGAAATATGAGGGACGAGGCTAGGGCAGCGGATGATGGACGCCAGACCAATGGAGAACACAGGAGTGAAGCCGTAGAAGACGACGACGACGACATGTTTCTAGACTGCGAATCGCACATAACCTCCTCCGCAGCCTCCGAACTCGACACCGATTTCTCACCAAAAGAATACCACTCGCGGCACGAAGAGGAGGAGGAGGAGGAGGAAGACGATGAAGACGACGACGAACCAACAGAAGGTACCCTAGTCCTCCTCTCCTCCCTCTCCATCCCCTTCCCAGTATCATCCCCATCCCCATCACCCCTCCCTTGTACCCCAAGCCCCCTAACCCCATCCTCCACTCTCCTCTCCCTCAAAGCCCGCTCCCGTACCCTCTCCTCCAAATATCTCGAATCCGGCGAAATCTCCTCCCGCCTCATTGCCCGACTCGAGCAGATGGACTTCATGGAGAAAGAAGCCGCGAGCAGGGAACGTCGTGTCGCGAGGACGTTAAGCGAGTCTGCGGATCGCCTGAGGTGGTTTCTGGAGAGAATCAAGGAGGGGAGATTGGAGACGGGGGAGGCAGAGTTGTTAGTTGAGCATGAGATGGAGTGGGTGGAGTGGATTTGTATGGCCGTGAGGGCGGGCGTGTTGCATGTTAAGACGGGGGAGTGTAGGTGTGGGGTTAGTTGGGGAGGGGGCGCGTGAAGGGGATGGGAGGGGTGGATGGGATTTGAGGAGATGGGGAAGGGAGATTGAGCGTCTTGGAACTGTAGGTGGCACCAACTGTATATCGGCAGCGATTCGCCGTTGGGTATAATGTTGAGGATTTGAACGACGGTATACCTCGACTGTAATTCAGGAAGATTTGTTGCATATAAACCTCCAGGACCAAAGCGGTCGTAGAATAGCCAGCATCGGAATTCATTGGACGACCCTATTTCCTATTTCTCCCCCTTGGCCAACAGCTCTACACCCGTCCTCACCACCCCAATGGCTGCTCCCGTCTGTATCACCTCACTCCCCCCTCCACTTAACCGATACTCGATATCCGCTAGCCCCGACATCCACGTCACCATAGTCTGACTCGGCACCGCATTCTTCACCAGCTCCTCGCTCAATGCCGACAAAATGTCCGCCAGCGCCAATCCCTTCAACGACTTGATATTATTAATCGTCCGCAGACATTGCGTGATATCCGACGTGCTCATTAGCATTTCCAAGATGAACTTGATGTCCGACGGATGTGGTGCGGCTATACAGTCATAGATTGTAGTCTGTGTGATTTGGTCTCGTACAATGGTGCTTGGATCCGGCGCTGGCTTCCCGGGGGGTTGGAGCGGCGTGCTGGATGCGTGGCAGGCTTGGAGCACGTTCAGTGCTCGGCGCATGTCGCCTTTGCTGAGCGTGACTAGTGATGCCACGGCGTCGGGGGTGATGTTGATGTTTTCCTCTTCTATGACCTTGTCGACGAGGCTCCGAATATCGGCTTCCTTGAGTGGGGAGAAGCGGAATCGGGTACATCGGGACAAGAGTGCGGGGGACAGTTTATGTGTGTAATTTGCAATAATGCAAAAACGGGTGTTGGCTGTGTACTTCTCCATGATCCGTCGAAGCGCCATCTGTGCAGTTGCGGTCATGGCGTCGGCTTCGTCGAGAATGATGAGCTTGAACGTGGCGAGCGAAGATGTGTCTCCTGGTTTTGGGGCGGCGGAAAAGATTTGTTTTGTACTGCTGAAGGTCTTGATCTGCTCCCTGACAACGTCGATACCTCTGTCGTCGGAAGCATTCAGCTCCAGCACCATCTGTCGCATGTTCTTGTTTCCGTATATGCGTCGAGCGAGCGCGAGGACGGTTGACGTTTTGCCAGTACCTGGTGGGCCGTAGAGAAGGAGATGTGGCAGTCGCTGCGATAGTAAGCACGGGAACTCCCCCAACGCGCACCGAAGTATACATTTGAATCCACAAACTTGTTGATGGTGGCTAATATGTCTTGATGTCCGGCAACATCATCCAGGGTGTTCGGTCTGTATTTCTCTACCCTTTCAGGCTATCAGTATTCCGATATAATAAATGACAAAAACAGTCGCTCACCATGGCAGCGAGTCCTCAGCCTCTACGGGCAAATTCGCTACACTTCTTTTCCCCTTCTGCGGTTCTCCACCGAATTTGATAGAAGTGTCCACGACGGGCGCGTCTACGTCCATCTCATCTTCGAAGTCGGACATGGTGGCGCAGATTGAGGATTCAGGCTGGAATTGAGAAGACCGAAAGGGGACAGGACAACAGTGGAAAGCGAGACGGCCTCACGACACGAAAGCTCGGCGACTGAGGTTGGGAGACGCGCCGCGCTTCGACGCGTAAAGTGAAATGAATTCGGAATAGCTTGACCCTTACGTAATCGGGTAACTCCCACTTCAGCCCTACCAACCCACCTCACTTGCCAAGCCACACGCATCACCGCGCCGAAGCCCCAACGACATTCGCTCTACCGCCTAATCCTGCCCGAGGATCAGACAGAGCAGACACAGCAGACATTCAAGATGCCTGTAAGTACTAAAACCTTGCACGGCCATCAAAGCTTCTAGCCAGCAACAAAGCATCTAACCCCCCCCCAGGCCTACCACTCCGTCTTCCTCGACGAGCCAAACCAACACTTAATCGGTACTTCACTCTCCTCTCCACCTCCTCTCCACCTCCACCCTACCCATCTAAGTATTAACCCATCCCAGGAAACTTCGCGCTCCTCCCCCTCCGAACACGGACCCGCGGCCCCGCACAACAACTCCCCCCTCTCTCCGGCGACATCACCGATCTGACCATCGACGCCTCACACGAGTCCTACGACCCTTTAGACGAGATCCTGTCGCTCTTCCGTGCAAACACATTCTTCCGCAACTTTGAGATCAAGGGCCCGGCGGACCGCGTACTGATTTATGGGATTCTGTTTGTGAGCGAGGTGTTGGGGAAGATTAAGCCGGGGGCAGGGAGACGGGATGCTGAGAAGGTGTGTGGAGGACAAACCTCATAAAAAAACATCAAGGGGGTATCAAAAGCTAACCTCCCCGCAAGGCCGTAATGAACATCGCGCTCGACACAAACTTCGCCATCCCCGGCGACGCCGCCTTCCCCCTCAACCAAGCCTTCGAACCCCCTCCAGACAGGAATTCCGCAGAGACGATGCGCCAGTATCTGATGCAGGTGCGGCAGGAGCTGGCGACGAGGCTGTTGAATAGGGTGTATGCGGATGGGACCAATACGCCGAGTAAATGGTGGTTGAGTTTCACGAAGAGGAAGTTCATGGGGAAGGCGCTGTGAGGGGAGTGAGTCTGTGGGTGGGGTAAAGTGAGTGGGTGGGATATAAGATTATCACGCTGGACCTCATGTTCAAAACCGTGATGGAAGTCGTCTGAAATGAGTATTTAGAGACTGCCTAGTATGACAGGCATATAAATTCAATGCCGACTGGTATCTCAGCTACCTCGTCCATCTACATCAACCTCCAAATCAATCACATAAGTGCTATGATTGATTCGGTAAAACAGGCCAGCTAGCCTACCTACGCCGCAACAGTCGTATCCGCCCCAATTTTGCGCTTCTTAC